>WURS02134718.1:0-22278 GCA_011762765.2 Rhinocypha anisoptera | reverse complement strand
TGATATCCTTCCTTCATTCTACCTTCATGTTCCTGGACCCGCAGCGGGTGATCTCCTTCACCTACCTAAATTCCGTCTTTCCCTCTCCCAGCGATCTCTCTTTCAACGTCTCCCGGAAGTATTCGACTCCCTCTCTTCCACCCATCTCCTACTTGACCTCTTCACCTCTCATCACTCCTTTACCACCCAAATCAAAAACATTTCCCACCCCGTAAATACCTTACTCATGTTTTTTTATATTTTTTCCTATTGTTATTGCTGTGATCTTTTTTTTCTATTTCCCTTGTCTAAATGATATTTTTTTCTTGTTAATAATATAATTTTTGTTATTTATTCATTGTAAAATGCCAATTGTAACTGTTTTTGAATAATTGAAAAAATAAATAAAAGAATTAGGAATTAAGGATGGTGAACCTATGTCACATGTGTCAGAGGTGACACGCGAACTCATTTTATGTGACGCGCATCGACGATTTATTTCTGTATGTGACATGGCACTAGAGTTAAGTTATGGTTTTTACTTCGCCGAGCTCTAAAGGTTCGCCATCGCTGTTTTAAAGGAATATTGTGGTGCTTTCTAATAATCCGCCCTTCAGAACATTGGAGTCAATCGCTCTACATGACGCAGAATTCATTCTCTAGAGGTCTCTGTCCTTTGAAAAGGGCGTTTTTATCACATGAGCTGAAAATACTAAGTTGTCGATATGCACGTAAAATGTTGATAAATATATCTTATTGTCCTTCTGTTACTGTATATGGCACAGAGATATATTATTCGATAGATTCACAAATATTACTGATAATATACACGATATATACATAATTTATACATAAAATATACGTGATATATAAATATTAAACTGCAGGTGTAGGTAGGCTTTAAATAAGGCCTTTTCATCGGAACGACTCCCCAAAAAAGAAATGAGCTTTATCTTGAACTTATAACGTTAGATAATCCGAAGGATGTTAATCATTATTTTACTCTGACTTTGAATAGTTAAAAAAATCAATCGTGTAGAATAACCGCGTTGACTGGTTATGGTCGTTACGGTATTCAATGAGGCCATCATTTGGGAGATAGCATTTTATTATTACCCTATATTAGTACCATGGGAGGGAGTATGTCGGACTACCACTACGACTTTGAGACATTGTAGTGTACTTTCAGAGAAAATCGACGAGACTAATTGGCCTTCGATACTTCAGATCCAGAAATGCATGAGTTCAGTATTTATAAAAATATTTAATGTATTCAAAAATTAATATGCTCAACTCGGAGTTCGACCCTTTATCTGCACCTCATTTCCTCTCGTATTCCTTGAGGATATTAAGAGTTAAGTAAGGTTTAAATTATTTTAAATCAATTCCCCTGTTCTTTTCGCCGTGCTCTCGAAGAGTGTCTGGGGGAAGGAGGGGAGCTTGGTCGAGGAAAGATCCACCCTGCCCCTCCCGCTAAAGAGTCAGCTAGGTAACTGGCAAGCCACTGCTCGGAATTTCTTCGGGTCAAGGCCGAATTTCTTCTTATTCATGAGAGCGTGAGAGAGCGCGCGAGGGATTCTCAACTCTCCTCGTTCGCCTCCCTCCATGAATACATTTGAGTGCAGGTTCGACGGGAAAGGGAGAAGGGAAGGGTGCCCCGTAAAAAAAAAAAGACTGATTTCTCAGTTCCAAATTTCTTCCCCCTCTCGCGCGAACGACTTTTTCGGACAACTTTCCTCGATCCCGTACCGTGGGGGCGGGGACCGTTTTTAGTTTCGAAGACCGGATTCCACGTCTCGCGCGACGACGGCAAACGGCAACGTCGTCGCCGGGGAAGAAAATTGAGTTTGACGCTCTCGTAAAAAAAGGGCTTACGATTGAGCCTCGTCGCTTACGGAAAAAAAGAAGACGGAAACGTATCTTGGGAATCCGAGGTGGAACTCTACTCGTATGTTACCCTCCCTCCCCAAAACGACTTCGCGAGAAACCGAAGGGAACTCGATCACCGCATTAGTATGCGGAGAAAGTCCCCCGGGTAATTCTTGGAGGGGAGACCGCCTTTCGGAATAAATTCCCATGCATCCACACATCTTAGAACTCGAAACGAGAAATTTAAATCAGCACAGCATCATTTGGTATTTTTTCCAAGGGTACACGCGAGCAAACTACCGTAAATACTGACTTAAAAGACGCGTTATTTTATCTCAGAATATAACCACTGAAAATCGTAATGCGTGATTGGATACGATAAAAATTATGGCGACAGAAGATTTACATATTTCCCTCGAATTATATGGCCAAAACCAACGTTGTGACTCACATGCCCGTGCGTATTATAAGTAAGATATTATAAAATTTTAAAGGCACAGTTTGATAAGCGAATTTACTTATGTGCGTGGTTTCTTTCCAGTCCCATAAACACTTATATCAGGCGCTTCAGACCAAAAGGAAAGGCATCAAAGTACGTAAATGATATAAGTAAAGGGAAGACATTTTATTAAAGTTGTTAAGAAATACTAAAACACTTTGCTTCACACTTAGTGATTTATTACCGCAACTAGTTTAACTACACCCGTAGCATTATCAATTTATAATTATCAAATTATCACAAAACTAGTTGTGGTGATAAATCATTAAGTGGAAAGCAAAGTATTTCAACATTTCTTAACAATATTTAAAGACGTTCTCAAAGTCAACGTCTCTTCAATCAACTACAAAAGCAAATTGTTTCAGGCTTAAATAAGTGGAATGTAGTCAAGCAGCATATGAAGAACAAAAGCACTAAAGTCAGCAGAATTACTTATAGTCAGAAAAACATTGTCGTAGGGAAAACTACGACAATGTTTTTCTGAAGCACGAAGATCCTGTTCGTAATAAATAAAACTTAATCGTGGAATTGCAGTGACTCACTTCATCAATAGAAGGAGAGCGTGGGATCTCCAAAATAAGTCTCATCTTTCCACAATATGGAAACATGACGTCAGCTTGTGAGAGAAAATGCCACACGGATCACACTTTGTATGTTGGTGTGATGATTCTTTGGAAAACCTGAGTTGGAATGATTGATTCGAGAAAAACCGCTTAAATTATGAGGTCCGTTTTCCTATTTGTTTAAGGTAAGATAGAAGCTGAATTACAGTTTTCGACAGAAATTCTTTCACAAATTCCCTAACGAAGTAGGTCTCAGTGGCAGGTCTCGGCTTTTAGTTGGCAAGTTTGTTTCCCCTATCTCGAGTATTCCGCGTTCCCGTTCCTCACGCGGAGCAGTTAATCGTATCGCACACACATTTTTTCATTACCGAAGGAGGTGAAGTTATACCTCGTATCTTTATATTATATTTATAATGTAGTTCCTCGTCTTGACCTTGTATTTTGTAAGGACATTTTTTAGTTGTAATGCACGCTTGTGAGCAATCTGACATTTCCCAGGATGTTTTGTTGTTCTCGTATTAGGTTTTGCAAGATAGTTTCTTCTTTTTGTGCGTAGTGCATGACTTGTATCATGTGCATGTGAATGTATGGTGGTGGCTCGCCCCCTGCCACACGCCCTTGTGGCGGCTTGCAGGGTATTATGTAGATGTAGATGTAGATATACATAGAATGTAGGACGGATAACCTGTAAATGCCATTATTTTCCTGTTAAAATCAGAGAACGGTACACATATGGTTCGCAGTCGTGATCAGGGTAAGGAGGAGGATAGGTAAACGTAGTTTTTAGTCGCGTGCTCTTGAATGCGTGCTATACCTTCCAATTACACGTCGATCCCGCGTGGAATGATTTTTAAAAATATTTTGCACGAAACGAGTCGGTCTCTTCTTACGTTTTTACGCGCGTGCTTGTGAGAATAAACGTTTGATGTGCAATCACCTTCACCCACTGCCACACGCCTTTGCGGTGACTCGCAGGGTATTTTGTAGATGTAGACGTGGATATCGACGAGGACCTCCGCGTGCTCCCTCTTTTCGAGCACTGGACTTTGAAAACTATAGTTATCCCGGGGACGCGGACACTATGTGCACAACACTTGCAGTCTTCCTTCTCCCCCAACTGTGTACTGCAACCATAATTAAGTCAATCTTCCGCCTCCGACCATCTCGCGCGCTCAATAATCGGCCGAATAGTAGTCTTTAAAATTTCCAACTGTTCCATAGAATTTAGTTACTGTCTATTGACACCAAACCATAAAATATCCACATTAAAATCACTATGACCACTATTTAAAAGATGTTTTGCAAAGTTAGTCTTGCATGATTATTCTTAAAAGCACTGAAATGTTCCATCGTCCTTAAGATAAAGTTGGGTGCTGTTTGCCTCACGTAAACATACTGACAGTCATGGTACTTAGGGCATAAGTACCACCACGAGAATGGGAATCGACCTTGTCCTTGGCCTTAACAAAAGGGGATTTTAAGTTTATGTGTGATTTAAAAGACACCCAGAATAATTCTCGCAGTAATATGTGAGCAATTTTCCGGGAAGAGTATCCTAGATACATAAGGAAACACCACTTTTTCTTTGGTCCTAGTCCATTATTACTGCCGGAGAATATCCTCTTGGTCGCTATTTTGTTGTTTTTTTAAAATTAATGTGTCTATTAACCTATCATTGTAACCATTGCTTGCAGCTATATGTTTAATAATATCTACTTCTTTGTTGAAACCATCTTTTGACATAGGTACATTTAAAAAGTCGAAAATGAGAGAGTGAAAAGCCAGCATTTTTTGGGGGTGAAAATGCCTCGAAACCACTGGAATGACGTGTTCAGTTTGACTGGGCTTTCGGTAAATGGAAAATTGGTGTTGGTTATTCACAATAGAAATGGATAAGTCAATATAGCTTAATGTTCTGTTGGTGTCCAGCTCACAGGTAGAGGTAATATTTGGATGAAAATCATTCAAAAATGATGTGAATTTGTCCAGTTGTCTGTTGGTATCGTTCCAACGAACTAAAATATTGTCTACGTATCGGAACCACTGAACAACCGAATTTAACAGGGGAAAAAGTTTTTAACAATGAATATTTATTCGTTCCACAAAGTTGGACTTCATGGTGTCTCAATAACACTTATATTTTTATGTGTGACCCATTCCATCAGTGAAGTTGTTCTTACATCATTAAATTGGCATATCTTATTTCAGATGGGCATATGTATTGTAACATTGAGCAATGAGGCTTTTGTTGAGCCAATGTTCATAAAATTGTTTTATAAAAGCTTTTCACCAATTTTTTAAACTATTGAAATCTTGTATTTGTACTACAGATTTTTTTCTGTGGTTGTTCCAATACTCTTAGTGGTTCATCTTTTCTTCACTTCTATGCTTTGTATCTTTTATTATGATAATTCCCTAAACATGATATTTTCTTGGTTATGGTTTTGTAGTAATCATTTTTTTTTCAAAATGCATGGTTTCCAAACATTTGTTTTTATTCCAACAACCTATTACAGTGGTACCTTGAGCTACAAGTGCCCTGACATACGAGTTTTTTGAGATACGACCCAGTCTCTGTGATGTCACAGCCAGTTGGCATAGTGAATCACCACTCTGATTTGCAAGTTTTGTGTATTCAATCCAAATGTTTGCTCGCTGCAAAAGCATTTCTGTTGTGATGTTTCAATTTTTTTTTTAAGAAAAAATCAATCGCATGTGCCATATGCTAATCATCTATGCCAATATCTGTTTATTTCCTTACATTATCTTTTATTAGGTTTTATTTTGTTAGTATACAATATTTGTTCATTATAAATATATTTGTCTTATCATGAAAACATTTAACAGAAAAATTGGAATGTTTTTTGGGTGGCTTGAACGAATCAATCACATTTCAATTAACATCAATGTGGAAAATTAATTTGAGGTATGAGAATTTTGACTTATGAGTTCGGTCACGGAATGAATTAAACTCATATCGCAAGGTACTACTGTACTTGACAATGGGAGTCTTATAATGAAAGAAAAATTTTTGCCACTATTTATTTGGAGTCATAGTAAAAACCTTAATGTCTGTTGCAGTTAAGGGAACCAACTTCAAGTTTAGAGAGTTTTCTTTTACTTTGGCTGAGGATATCTACTTGAGGCATTTATCTTTTGCTGATAAAGATGAAATGGAAAAAGAAATTTTACGATTATGTCCTCATAAAATTGATATTGGTCCAGTGCTAAATGTGAGGTGGGTATAACATACTTTATTAGTACTTATTATATTTAGTTGTAATTCTCTTACTGCTTTCATTAACAAACCCATATTTTTGTTTTGTAACAATTTATATTTAAATCTCAATGTTCCTATTTGGACATTTTAAAAGATGCTTATAATTATAATATATCCTTTTTTAGGCAAATTTATGACCTTGAGGTCCTTACATTATGTTAGTTAACTTAAATTATATTTCATATCAAAGAAAAAATATGGATAATGATGATGTCATTTCCATTATGAGAAAATTTCCATATTTTTGAGAAAATCAATGTCCTTCTAGTTCATATATATTTATTATATATGCATATTTCTTTTTGTATATTTGTATAAATGACATCCACTTAATGTGCCTTATGCCATGTATGTACTATTACTGTGGTCTTTGGACAAATAAAACATTATTAGTATTCCCTAGGCTTCTGTAGTGAGTTTACAAGTACTCAAATACTAGGATATACCAAGTCAATATATATTCCGATCCAATGGAAAATTTATTGGTCTTATAAATTTGGTGGTGTACATGTTCCACCAGCACCAATTGTTTGAACTAAGGGAGTTGTAGCTTACCTTAGATATCCTTTGTAGAAATCTGTGACATCAATCAGAAATAAATTAACAGAGAGACTGGTAATGGGAACTAAAAAAATGGAAGCAGTACCCACACAAATTTCACCCTGGGGTTCTGGCAATGGTTACCTCTCCATAGAGGTTTATGCAGAATTTTGCCATCGATTTCACCGAAAAGGAAGTTGCTTGTATCCACTAGGTAAAATGATTTTGCTGTGGGAGTAAAGAGCATTGATTCAGTGAAGAAATGGAGGAGGAAGTATAGATCCCAGTAGGGCCACCTCAAGACAAATTTATATTATCAATCATATGTAGAAGTGGGCTTTTAAGAAAATTTTTGTTTTTTATCAGAGGATGTTGTTAAAAAATGATAGCTGGGATTCCTGTTGTTGTGATATTGTGATTTCTCGATGAGAAACTAATAGAGAGGCCCATTTTTAATACCAGTATCATGCTAATTTCCTGTATGTATCCATAACTTAAATCCATAATCTCCAAAATAAAAGATTAATTTTCACCACTGACTATTTGATCGAGTCATCATGGTGAACAAAATTTTCTTTCATATTGAATACTTGTTATGGGTGAATATTAGACAGATCATTGGTAAATTACTATCATTACAGGAGTTCAGGAATTCTGAAAAGTTAGCAGACTATTTTTTTACCCATACTGAAAACAAATCTAGAAGAAAATGGTTGAAGTGAAAATTAACAGTTTGATTACAGGTTGGAACTCTTTCGAAGCCAGTAGTAAGCCAAATTGTTTCCTTATAATGATTCTACTTACATTATCATCCCCTCCAATCATATCCTTGATTTAACTGAACCCCTTTCCTTGCCAACTCCATTCCCCTTTTATTGGAAATTTTTCCTCCTAGGACTAAAAGCAGAAAGTTAAGCATTAATACCTATAGGAAGTGGTATCCACCTTGACTTTATTAGTGGTACTAAATTATTGCCAATGATTATATTCTCTTGCAAACTTCTGTTTTCATTTGCTCATTCCTAATATGATTGAATTCAATGTTAACTGTAACAACATCCCAAGAGTTATTGATGGATTCAGGCATGATTTCATGGAACCAATTCATTATTAAATAAAAGCACGTAATTCCACATTAAAAAAGGTTTTTTTATGTGTGAAATTACCAAGTGTTTTTATTTAATAATCCCAAGGGTTATTTAAGAGGGGTTGCTGTTGTACAAGTTGAAAGGATATAATCTTACAAAATGGTGTGAAGGGTCTTGTGACGTGAAAGTTGTGAACGCTGCATGCTACCGTGTTTCACCGCATGTGTTGTTTCTTGATGACAACAGTTACACCAAAATTACACCTGGTGTCTTCAGGTCAAAGTGTAGACGGCAGGTGTAATTCTGGAAAAACTATTATCCTCTAGAAACAACAAACACTATGAAACTCGGAAACATGAAACCCTTAATCTTACAATGTGGAAAGTTTGGGTTAGCATATCCTGGTAGCAAAGGTGTTAATGCCTCAGAAAAAAGAGTGACTTCTTAGTATAAGGGCTCTTACATGGTTATAGCATTTATTTGATTGTAAATTAAATGAAATTATCAATAATTCCAAATACCTCTTTTTATAGGGCAAGAGATCATAAAATTGCTACTCTTAAACCAGTTCTCAGAGAGCTAGTTTTGGATATTGATTTGACAGATTATGATGACATAAGAAATTGTTGCCAAGGTGGTGATGTTTGTACAAAATGCTGGAAATTTATGGTCGTAGCTATCAAGGTCCTTGACAGAGCGCTAAGAGGTAAGAATTGCTTTTTTGTTCTCAACTGGGCCATTTTGAGTCATTTTAGTTGTGGAGGTTAACAGCATGATATAGTATCTCAAAAAGTGGTACAGCAAGATGTGATGTGCATGTTGCTTACAGTTTACAATAAAATCACATTGAAGCTGGAAATTGTAAGCTTGAAATATGTGGAAACTGGTTTGTTCATGCACTCATAGGTTCATTCATTTTTCAGTGAAGGATATGATTATCAATCCTATGAGAAATCCATTATAAGGTTATAAAAACAATGAAGGACTCAATTAGCTAATAGGGTGAAAATTAGGTCTTATAAACAAATTTTCTTGAGACTTCTGTGCCAGATGCCATATTTATGATAGCTCCAGTGTAGAACTTGCATCTTTTTTCACTTTATGTAGTTTAAAAATAAGACATTTTATTGTCATGCATTGAAACAAAGTGGTGCCATTATTCATTTCTATGAATATTGTTTTCTCTTTTTTTTTGATAGAATGAACAAACTCACTCAGAGGAGAATTATCATACTGCTTTATTTTGATCTTGTTAATATTCATTCTATAAATAAAGATGAATTGACAATATTAAATTAAGAAGATTAAATTTCCTGAGGACCTAAGATTTTGCAGTTTATGCAAGTACATAAATAACTAATTTTGATAGTTATTTGAAATTATCACTCGCAGCATAAAAAATACACATGTATTGGTGAATTAGATATTTGTTGTAATTTTATGGTTATCTTACTGAGAGATAGCATACATGTCAATTGATATAGACTACATTTTCAGGATTTACTGCCAATATCTAAGGGTTCACAGGGAATAAAGTTATATGATAATACATAGGTGTATTTTCACCTATGTATTATATTTACAATCATGTATTTATAACACTGCCTAAATTTTAAAGTTGTGAGTCAATGTATGTATTAGGAGTTCTTAAAAAGTAATGCACTATGGTTTATTTCTATGATCCAAACAATGCTGCATGGCTGAAATTTCAAGAGCCTTACTGCTCTGTTGAAGGAAGTTGTGAGCTCTGTCACTAGGTGGCAGCACTTGTTATAAATGGTGGATGCCTGTGATGCACATTACAAGTAGCTTTCTGAGATTGATTTCCTTTCTGAGAGAGTAATTGCTGTGGGGAATATCCATAAGTGAGACCCACTTTTGAGAGCAGTCACCACATTGATAAATTGAAGCTAATATTCTGAAGTGTGTGCAAAATAATTCCCCAAAGAGCTCACGTGACTAAGACCAATAATATTACGTAGATGAAATACCATAACCCTGTCTTTGAGCCAAAGAAATGGAAAGTGACTCCTTTGAAAAATTGTCAGTAGACTTAATGGTTGTAACAATACAATGCCCAAATTTCAAGGCTATTTGAGCATTTTCCATGCTTTTAGAGAAATAAACCATGGTGCACTCTTTGAGCGCTCCTAATACTATGTACAATGAATGTACTATTTCATTAACTCTATATAATTTAAAGTTTCACTGTCCTCCCATTATATTTATGTTACCTTCAATTTTTTTCAGAGGATTTTGGCTTTCAGCATCTCTTGTGGGTATTTAGTGGTCGCCGAGGTGTCCATTGCTGGGTTTCCGATGGAGTGGCTAGGATGCTTGATGCACAGGGACGTGGTGCTATTGTCGAATATCTTTCAATTTTTCCATCAAAAAGACCTACTCTGACTTCCTCTGAATTATACCATTCATATATAAAGTGAGTGTATTTTCCTAAGTTGTAGCATGTTGCTTTGTGACTTATGTATAAACAGATATTTGTAAAAAGTCATGAAATGTCAATAGTTATTAAGACTGTCCAATTTTAAATGCTTATAAATTGAATTTGGGTGAATCATTGAAGTGAGATTATGTCATTAAGTGCAACAAAGTTTATAATATTATATAATTAGGAATATGAGATCAAGTGTATCTCTGATATCATACTCTCCATTCAATTGGCAGAATTCTACTCTCATATCATACAGATTAGACATAGTATTTTACTTTGGGGTACCTCCACCTGTGCCAAGAGTATTTTTTTTTATTAAAAAAGGGGCTACATGTCTGATTTCTAATGAGCGTGTTAATGCACCTTGTCGACCCCTTTTTAAGACTTAATCTGTTTTATCTTAATGTGAAAAACTCTGATGTTCATGGATATAAGACTAGACACTGAAAATAATTTGCATAGTACTTTTTGTGAGAACTCATGTTAAAGCAATAGGTTAGGTACTGTATAACAACTTAAGTGTTGAATTCAACGGAATTGAAAAGATGCATATCTTTAACAGCAATGTAAAGCAGTTTCTACAAACTTCACTATTTTATTCAATTCATTTATTCCTGGAGAATAATTCTTTCTGATGTATGTACCTGTTTTCTAAAATCTGAAATGAACCTTTATTTGTGCTTACTTCTTTAATGTTGGTTTTGTTCCTTTTAATACTTCACTTGTATTTGGCTTATGAAAATGACATGTCCTATATTATGTTATTTATGCATCATAGTTATAATCCCTGGACGAATAAACATTATTATCAAAGTAACCTTGCAGGTACTCAGGATAAAGTTGAAAGATGTCTTTTCTGATCCCATTTGTCATTATTGATTCCCTTTCTAACAGACGCTCTTATAAAATTTGTTTGCCGTATTTCAAAACTGTGTGCTTGGAAGAACAAGATATGTTTTCTGGAGAGAAGGGATTGGAAAGACTTTTGTACATGATTGATGAACCAGCCTTCTTGGAAGAAGTCAAGCAGCTCCTCAATAGGGCTGGGAGCTCTGCTGACTCTTCCACCAGATGGGATATTGTATCAGCTGCTGTCAAGCAGAGGAAACTCAAGGTGCTTATTTAATATATCACTTTTGTGTTTTGATTCTTTCAAAGAACATGCCTCTTTGAAATTTTAAATATTTTATGTATACACAGTCTACTTGGTAGGAAAGGTGACCAATGAAAAATGAAATACAAAATGTTTGGTTTTAGTTTACATTACTCTTTATTCAAAGTAGTCTCCATATAATTTAATAGCTTACTGGAAGTGGCAGTAACATTTTTCAGAGAACTCTTGTGACTCACTTTAAAATGGCAGTCTAAGCCTTCTGGATATCTGAAATTGTGTTGTAATGCTTCCTTTTGTTGCCAATTTCATTTTTGGAAATACTTAGTGATTGAAGACCTTGATACCTTTTTTGGTCAAGAAATTTTGTACAATCTTGCTTTTATGCACTGGTGCATTGCCATACAAATGAATGTTTTACCTTGTTCTCATTGAGACCAACCAGAAGAATCCTGCCCGGAAGTAATCCAAAACACAAGCAAGTAATACACACTTGACATTCATATTTTGACCTTCTGTCATGAATTCCTTATGGATAATTCCTTTGGATCAAAGTAAAAAGGATTTTAAAAAAGTTATTCAATGAACTGTCAATGATGATTCTAGCCATGGATCAGCTTTCAGTGCTCTCTCTAGCATCACAAAATGTTGCATACATTTAAATTCATTCTTAGGACTCATTGCTTCACCATCATAAACAGACTGAATCATTTGAAAAGAATTTATGGCACTTTTACCCAATTGAAGACAAACTTTAATTTCATCACATTGCTGGGGCAAGGTTCAGAAAGAACAGTTAATTATTAGGTGATTATGATACTTCGGTACTTTTATGGAAGGCAGTTGATATATCTCTGATTAACTCATTTATCCATCCACAGATGGCAATTGTGGTTATGCAAAAATAAAATCATTTACCTTTCCTATCGGGCAGACTCAATTTTACCAGGAAAGTCCAAGTGCGTCCTTAATTTTCTAATCATGAACTTACATTTGTCTCCTTTCAGGGTGGTGGCAAACGTGGTGGTATATGTGATGCTCTATTTGAAGAAGAAATGGTATTGAGATATTTGATGCCACGACTAGATGAACATGTTACTACAGGGATGGGCCATCTGCTCAAAGCACCATTCTGTATACATCCAAAAACTGGGCGATTAGCGATGCCAATCAACCCAAAGGCAGTGGATAAGTTTGACCCAAATAAATCACCACCTACCATAACGTATGTTTACTACAACCATTTGTTTAGAGTAAGGGGCTTATTCATCATTAACATTAAGTGGCTTGCCAAAAAAGTCAACCCTAAGAATGTCTTCAATTATTTTTCAAGAAAGCCTTTTTAAAAGATTTATTTTGTTTTCTTTGGCATTTGGTTTCTCAAAATAATAAAAAATAAACATTTGAATTACAGCCAGCTTTTGAGGGAAATTGATGAATTCGATGCTCGTTCGATGGAAATATCATCATCTGCTGATGGCCAGTTAAAGGTCAGAGATGCTCGGAAAACTAGTATGCACAAGAGTCTAGTTATCTTTGAGGAATTTCTCAGAGGATTGGAAAATGAAAGAAAAGAAGAGCGCCTGACAGTTAGTGGTATGTATAAAATATTATATGATGCGCATCTAAATGGGAATCGATAAGAAAAAACAAAATTATTAACCCACTACCTACCATTCCCATTTTGTTATACCTTTCCTCCTGGTCTGAAGAGTGATATTAGTGCCCATCAGACTTGAAGCAACCTCATAAAGTAATGACGTATAATCACTTTTAAATTTACTTCAAGTACTTTATGTTTCATAAAAATGCCATATTAGTCCCAAGTAACATTGAATTAAGTACATGGTACTTTCAATTCATAATTCATGTTAATTGTTTTACTTCATAAAAACCTGATTCATAGATCACATATTTTTTAAAATTTTAGTTAGCATATAACTTATTCTAAGTAAAGCTGTTATCCAGATAATAAACATGAGTGGTAGAAAAGTAATAAACAAATTAAATAATAAACATGTAATTAATATTCTTAGTCTGGAAACAAAATCTCTTATTCCAGTATCAGGTTTCATATACAAAAATATACTTTATTTAGAGCCCTTTTCAAATGATTTGTTAATGGATGAAATAGTAAGCTTGAATTCTCAAGTGATTATGTTTAATTATTTTTACTAGATTGAGCCATCGTAATGCATCCATCCATGAAAGATTTAGGTCTCTAAGTTCCAGTCATTTTCTATTGTATTTGCCTTCATTGTAAAATACCACAAACCCTGTATATGTTGTGCTTGCATTCCTTATCAGTATCTGATTCTACCCCTGTATGATAACAACTGATATTTATAACTATATGATTGGTAATCTAGCAGGTAAAATTAGATTTCTGATGAACAAGAAATCACTGTATCGTGGCCTTTACCTTTAGCTGCCTTGCCTGGCTATAACTTTATCTGTCTTCAAATACGTTCCTATTTCCTCTTGAGTATTCCCTTCCACCTCTTGACTATTTTCTAGCCCTTCTTATTTCCCCTAGTAACTTCCTCCTCTCCCATGCCTAACATTTTATCATTTTTTTTTCTCCCTCTCTATTTGCCTTTTTCCATTCTTATTCCACCCACACACCCACCAATCAATAATTTTGGTAATCTGCAGGCAGGTTCTTGATGTAACTCACAAAAAAATAAGGTTACCCCCCTGTGATAAACCCACATAAAAATTCCTAATAATCTTTGATGGGATCCCTATGTATGACAAAATTTGTGGAGAGGAGATTAGTTTTCTAATGTACATTTCCTAAGTACATATGTTCTTATTATATTTATATACTAAAATGATTTTTGGGAAAGATAAGGATTCCCTTTCGAAGCAAACTAATACATATATCACACAAAGGTTTTAATCTAGTAGGACCTTATCCCTGAAAAATAATGATAAATAAATTTATTTGAAAACATAATCATGGTGGGAAAAAGTCATTTGTACTGTAAATTGTTCTACAGAATTTAATTGTGGATGTCTATAAATTTATTAGGTTCTGTTGGTAAAGGTGTTTTCCTATTTTGATCAGTGAATTGGGAAGGGATTGTTTCTTGTGGGTAGTGGAAATGCTGTTTTTTTTTGTTTGGTAGCACTAAGGACACTTTATGTATGGTGGCATGATGGCATATGGGATGTGAAATTTGAGAATAATTGATAGTCATTTGGATTGATATGAGCCTTTTTACTTAAGAGTTTGTTATATTTCTTTTTCCAGACATGAAGATGGAATTTTAATGCTGCCATATTGTTTGAGAGACAGCAGTTCATTTTATCAGAAAGGTGTTGTACAGATTGATATTTTCACACAGTTGTGATGTTCCTTTATGTTTCTACTTTCTGGAATTTTTAATTACCTTCATACATTTGGAGGAACTCTGTATTGTAACTTATTATACTGACATATTTTTATCGTTATTTTTGGGCATAATAAAATATATATTTTAAGTGACTTTATGATTGCTATAATACATAATAACTATAGTATGGCTTGAATGGACTTCTGAATTTCAATGGAAGGGAAGAACACATACAAATACATGTTTGGTTTTATGATAATCCTTTTTGGTGTCTCATTTGTTTGCAATCATAGGACGAATGCTTCTTCAAAGTGGCTGACTTGTTGTTTCGGAGGGTAGTGGAAAACTATCATCAGACTAGATTTGCAAAATTTATATTATTCTTGTATGTGCTGTGCTGCATTTCAGTGAACATCTTAATGGTTCCCCTTTTTTCCCTCAGAAAGAAAAATATTGAAGACGAGTTTGCATTTCACAGCCAGGTCACTTCTTAAATAGAGAAACATTGAAATCAGTGATCTTAAATCTTAGTTCACAAGATATTTAAAGTGAGAGATCAAGGTTTCTGCCCTTCTCATCCCTAAGCTTTCTTGCCTTATTATTTCTTTGCTTTTTATATGCAATAGTTTAATTTTTATTAATGTGAGCTGATGTAGAGTCATTATGAAATTTTTATCCTTTTCTGACAAGACTTAACTATATGTCAGGAGTTATATAAAAAAACATGAATGTATAACTAATATAAAGTCAAGCCTATTTCAGTCTTCATGTCTGGAGGAATTTGTTCTCCTGCACTAAACTGAAGTGGCAAAATGAGTAAGGGTGAAATTTTTAGGAAGCACAGTAATCATGTTCAAAAGTCTAATATTCCACTAGAATTTAATGGTTGTTTTCAGTTTTATTGAATTATTTAATTTGTCTGGCATGAGCATTCTTCCTCAACTTTTAATATATGTGAGAATGGACACAACCTATAATATATTAGAATATTGGCCGCCTTAGACATTGAACTTTCCCCATTACCATTACATACTCTTAATACACTTCTCTCTCATACAAAGTGGTTGTTCAGTATGTTCCATAGTTTCTACTATTGAGTATTCAATGTTTGAGGACTCACTATATGGAAATTCATTTTCAAAAGAAGATTAAAGGTACCTAATGATTACATGTAAGCGTTGGAACTGCATTAAGCATCCCTGGAAGAAAATAGCCGTAGCAAATAGTTTTAAACTTTTGATTTTCTTTTGAATACAGTGATACATCTGCTAATGAGTAATCCAGCTAATAAATTTTTGTCTAGTGAAGATATTTTTTGCTGTTTTTTGGTCTCTGCTAAGGAATTTGGATTTGGCTAATAAATGTTTTAGTGGGTGCCCATGCTAACATAACACAGCTACATAGAGAGCTGAATTTTCAAAGCTATTCATCTCAGCCTTTGGTGAGTTTTTGCCCTTTTATAGTATGCTTTTTACTATTTTATAACATTTGTCTTTAAATTGTGGGCAGCATCCACAGCAATTTAAATGATTTCCTATAGAGACCATAGGGAAAATTCATTTCTGCTAGTAAAGATCTCGGCTAACTAATATGATTCTGGAACGAATTATCAAATAAGGTGGACAAAAAAATTACCAATTCAGAAATTATGCTTATTATAATGGCATCAGACTTGTAAACAAATGACACCTAATGAATTTCATTGGTTGAATGTAAAACGTGATTAAAATGCGATAGGATGAGTTATTTTTTATGTATTCTGAGTGTCTTTCGAGGAGGAAGCAAATATTGTCAGGTGCTTAAATGTCTCTGCATAAGAAGGAAAGCAAGAACAGTTTAAGATACTTAACCATTACATTTCATAATAAAAGTTGTTCTATAGAAGTAGTATATAATCTCTTCTGCACTTGAGCAAGTTTTATTATTGATAAATGGAATTTTTATTTACTGAGGTTACAGGTAATTACTTAGATTTCTAATAACAGGCATGTGGTTGTGAAAACCTTGCATGGGCAAAACAATGGTAATACATAAACTGGCATTTCTTTTAAGGGTAAAAATGCTCTTAGCAGGGTCTCTCTTGTGATCAAAGATATCTTAAAACTTTCAGAAGCCTAGTAGTCATTGGTATCAAAATGACTAGCTCCTTGAAAATTAAATGAAACCAAGTAGACATGTCACAAACAAAAATTTAGGATATCATATTTTTCCTTTTTTTCCAAAGCATGAACAAATGTGGCATTCTTAATCAAAGGTCCTCCCCACCAAAGTACTTTTATGCAAACCAATAAGAATGTGTAAACACTCACTGTATTAATTGTAAACAGTTTATTTATTAAAGAATCAGGAATATTATTTTGTTGACATCCCTTTTCAATTAGGTTGTAACAGGCTAAAGGATAACAGACATTGATTAAAAGGAACTTGCATGCTTGTGGTGCTAATAGAGTTAAACTTGTCTTAAAAAAATAAAGTGGACCTCTATGATACTATATATGCTCTTTACTATTTCAGTTCACAAGGTATTTCTTTATTGTATTAGTTGTTAAAGTTTTTTATGCCAATGTTGAATGGCCCTTGCCCATATCTTACTAAAAAAATAATATTCCAATTATAGTGATAAATTCTAGTATTTATTTTTCAGAACATTTTTGTCTGAATGAGTAATTGAAAGAAATGAATAAAAGTAAACGTGGGAGTGTGTCATCTAGTTATATTTATTTGTGAAAGCAATATAACTGTTAACCAGTTTCAGTTAACGTTCCCGCTGCCACAGAAAATTTCTTCTTTCATGCACTATTCAATCTCCTGTGAAGAAGTTTTGCCTAGATATTCAAATTTTAGTTTTATCTTCAATCCCAATCAATGAAATGTTTAATTAATTAAACATAATTCCATTGTACTGATCGTTTAGGTTACATTCTAAATTGGCTCTAAGAAATAAATGATTCCACCCAGTGAAGGAATGGTGATTTTGCTTATTTTCTTGAGTGCTGTTTGGAGCCGTAAAAGTAGACTATGAATTTTCCAAGTTCAAAGAACTGCAGTCATCATGATTTTTATCAAATATGGTAAAGTGATTTTCGTTTCGAGCCAATACGAAGTTTTTCTTCCGGGTCTTTTAGCAATTTTTGATACGATAAACTCCGTCTCAAATTTATATATTGATTACTTTCCGCGTTTTTATGGGACCAATGCATGAAACTGGAACTCAGTCGTGCGTGGTACCGTAAGGCACAGAGTGTATCTTGAATTTAGTATTTTTGTCTCTAAATTGTTACCCCTTAAATGTTTTACGTAGTAATAAATCAAAAGACACTCGGCCGACGTGAAGAAAAGAAAAATCCATGCGACAACCAAAAACACTCACCGGAACTCACGTGGTATTCCCGGCCATCCATTTATATCTCGAGTTCGATGACTGATGCGCATAAGCCACCTTTGTGTTAGTATTAAAGAACGAGGTTTTTTAAGGCTGTTGTTAAACTGCATTAAATGATGAAGAAATATGGTAAAGCTATAGCTATACTGTAAGAAGAAGAATCTACTCATTTTAATGACGAATTTAGCAATTTAAAAAAAAAGTTTACGCGGAAAAATCGAAAACGCGGTGTTTTCATAAACCTAACGCAAGAGGAAAATAAAATATACTGCCTAGTATATATGGAACATATAAATTTCCTAAAATTTAAATCGATGTTTTCCGGATAATTAGTGGAAAATTTAAAAAAATACTAATTGTACTAATACTACTGAAATGTCCACGACTTAACTTGATTTTGTTTTTTAATTTTTTTCTTTAATTTATTTAACATTTACGAGCCATTTGAAAATATATATTCAATCTTGATTATAGTCATTTCACCCAAAACTTCGTCATATTGATCCAAAGAATCAAATCTGATTGTCAGTGTGTAACCCTGGAATGACCTGCCAAATGTTACCATGGTTACAAAACAATGTGGTTTTGGAGGCAACTCTTACACTATGTGAAAATATACGTGCATGAATAGAGAAAACGGAGGAATACATTTACAAAAAATGGTTTATATTATTAATTTATTACTAAGGCCTTCGATTATTATTTTTCCAATTTAACATTTTCATTTTGCTTCTTTTTCTTTTCCTGATTTTATTGATTTTTGGGAAGTGGTTTTTGAGATTGCAAAATTCTTTAATCCATTTGGAGCTAGTAGCAAGGAAGGTTGACAAATGTGTGCACCACAGTACAGCATAAGTTTCCTTAAACAGTGAGAGTTGGTGTGTTGAGGAGTTATTGAGTTGAGTGATTATATTTGATTTAGTTCTAATATAGACTTTTAACTTTTCAATTAATTTGTTGCAAAAAGTATAGAACTTTGCAATTTTTAAAAATAAAAACTGTCGAAAATGTGTTGCTGTACCTAAGCTTTAAGTTTCGAGTACAAACAGAAGTTTTTGACATCCTGGTGTCAACATGAGAGGTAAAGGAACTTGAAACTGCAAAATGGGAACAAGACACATGTCTCTACTGGAACAGAAAAAAATGCAGTGGGCCAAGGAGCGAGGTAATAGAATTTTTCTATATTCTATTTACTATTTGAGGAAAATACTGTTGTTATCTTTAAAGTTAAATGTGATTTATACTGCTTTATAAATGCTACCTATATTTTGCCTCAGTGTTCCTCCACCAAGGTTCATCTTTAAATATTAGTTTTATCAGAAGATTTAAGGAAAGATGATAAATTGGTTTATCTTGTTACAGGCAATTTTTGAATAATCATCATGGTCTTGACAAATTCATGGTTAAAGATTAATTTTCATCTTTATGGTATCATCACAAAAAAGGCATTATGTGCAAGAAACTAAAAAAAATCAAATATTCTTAGATTGATTTTATTAGTCACTCATACTATTTTTTATCATCCATAAAAGGTTTCCATTAACACTTCATTTTTCTCTATAGAAACTCAAGAGCCTGTATTTAATTTAAGCATTTTTGAGGTTCTCTTGTTGTCATGAAATAGAAGCTTAAGTGTTTCTTTTCGAAGCTGGATTTTTAAACTGATTTCACTAGATTATATATAAACATCAACAAAAAAATGGCATATACTTCCACAGTTTGTATGGCATTCAGTGGGGTGGCAGTAATTATTATTATTGTTTTCATCTTTGAATAATTCTACTCATCACTTACAGTTTCTGTATTGTCAGATTTACTTTCTTCTTCTGGGTCAAGGTTGACATTATGATCTTTTCCAATAATATTCTGTAACATCAGGTTTAGTTTCATTGTTTTAAGTTTCTGACCATTTGCAGCAGTGCCACAGATTGCCAGTGATCTTTTAATCACCTGAGGCTTCCCATTATTACAGAGAGTAAGTACCATCTCAACAATTTTTCTCATTGGAGAATCATTTCCTGCTAGAAGGAAATTCTGCTTTGCCCCTGAACCACCTGTACCATTTCTTTCGAAAAGCAACTTTTAAGCTGGCATTTATGATGATTCCTAAGGGTTTTGTGTAGTGTGTTTTCATTGCTGGTATTCATGCTAAATTCAAACAACATTTCTTGGCAAAATATTTCATGATTTCTTCTTTCATGTGGGTTCCATAAGAGTTGCAGATAAGAAGTGATGAAGTGCTGCTAAAGTATGAACCACTTTTACAGAATACAATGCTAATCCAAGTCTTCAGCAAGTTATCTATTCACTGAATCACTTTTGGTTGCTGAAATGGATTCCTTCCTATTAAGAATATTTACTTGGTGAATTTTCTTCAAAATGTCAAAATAAATACAAAGATATACATGAGCTGAAAAAAATCCAGAGGTCGCAACATTTTGCTAGTGATGCCGATGCTTTAAATAAGATGAAAGCAAGACACAGCTGATTTAATTGATTTTAATTGTGGTGTGACTACATAATCATTGTCCTTATGAAACTTGCATTCTTCATAGTATAACCTAGTACATAAAACAATTGCATAATATAGTGATTTTTACCATTAAAGCCTTGAAAGTCACCAAAAAAGAATATTCAAAACTTCCTCATCCGAAATACATATTCTTGTGGTGAAATTTTTATTTGAGTTAGAAATATCATTCCATAAAAAAGTGAAATTTTTTTCTCTGGTTATATCTTTGGCTTAAAATCTTGTTTATTTGTAAATCATTGCTTTTTTGATGCAATATACTTTAACATGAGGCAATTATAATTTTTAGTTAGAAATGACCATGCAGAATGGTTTTAAATATTAAAAAAAATCACTTTAAAAAGTCAACCTAACTCCACTTTTGTCTTCAAATAAAACATATGTACTTTATATTTGGAAGGTCCCAAAGTGAGGCCAGTTGGTCTCTATATGCTTTTGATACATTTCGTGATTTCACTTCTAATTATATTTGTAACTTCATTTTTCTGTTATTTAATACATTTTATATCTCTTTCATGATCTATCCCCTTCTTCATCGGACTTCTCCCAATGACATACACTTCCCCTTTTACCATGCTTAATAGTTCTCTGTGCCATCCTTTTAGTTCATTTAATTCTGCTCAGAATTGTGTGTACACTATGCGCAATGAGATTTCTTTCTATTCTCCAGAGGAGATGGCAGGGCTGTGCACACCATGGGGTCCAGCAGAAAAAGTTAGACCACTCAGAAAAAGACTTCCTTCAAATGTGCCTGAGGATCCGAATGAAGACTATACAAATAGGTGACTATTTATTTTTATAGCCCTCCATGGAAATAATAACAATGCAAGTTGGATTTTAAGATTTTATCAAGCATTATTGTGTGAAATATATTTTGATTCACAAGTGGCATGTATTCATTATTACCAAGGTGAAATTTACTTGATCATTTTATTATTTATTCCAGATGATCATGCCATCATGACTTGCATGGCATTATTATTATTGAATATAATTGAATATGCTTTCAACTATTTCCTGTGCCCATGAACCCAAGTTAGTTAGGCAATCAACTCACTATCTTTGTTGATTTTGTTATTATTATAGTTTAGTAACGTTTAAATTGAATCTACATATGTAAGTGCATGCTCATATTTCTGGGTAAATGAAAGAAAACCATTCCTCTGTGCCTCTTTTATCAAATCGAAAAAGGAGAACATTAGCCTATTATATATAGATAAAATGTTTTTTCCAAATCGGTCCATGTTAAAACTTCAGTTATCTTATATTTCAATGGTCCTATTAGTCCTCGGTTATACTCAAACCAAAATGTTAGCATTATGAATTTTATCAGGCCACTTGATGAAGGGTAATCTACCGATCAAGGTAGGTTATTGATGAGCAATTTCACCTATCTGTAATCCCTCTTCAAATCTGCATACTTCCTACCCCCTTTCAGTCTGTCAAAAATCCTTATTCTCTTCCTACCCCTACCCCGCTTTCCCAACATTCTGCCCCCTATTACAACATTTAGCAACCCATTGCCTTTGAGTACCCCTTCCATCCACCTTTCCTGTCTTTTTTGGATCTCTCACATCAAACGCCTCTCCTCCCCTACCATTCTCAAAACTTCTTCGTTCGTTTTCCTCTCTGTCCACTTCACCTTCTCCA
>WURS02134504.1:0-22284 GCA_011762765.2 Rhinocypha anisoptera | reverse complement strand
CAACCTCCCTTCCTAAAGCAGCTCGCTCTCCGCGTCACTCCACCCCCACACACCACAGCCCCCTCCCATCCACTCAGGTACTTATTCCCAGCCCGTACTTCTTATATCTCTCGGGGGCGATCCCAAAGTAATGTTAAAGGCGACTGACTGGGCTTTCGTCTGTGAATTCTGTAGGATCACTTTATTCCTTTTGAAAGCTGATAACTTTACTAAGTTTCGCACAGCACGCACGAGTCAAATTATTTAATGAACACCCGCGTGTCGAGGCACCCGAGCCGATTTTGCCTCACCATCCTACACTTGAGGCAGCCGGGAACGATTTAGTATTCACGGGGACGTTGAACGTTTGTTTGGTTGGCTTAAGGAGTCAGTGGCTATCGTCACCCATATCTCATTTTAGTTATTTATATTATTATCTATTATCAATTTTTTCGGTTCATTAAATATACTAATATTTCGTTATTGAATGGGCTCTTTTCTATAATGTGATGTTTTTTGTTCTTGGTAAACAAGAATATATTCTTTGGGATATGCATTAAAGGTATAATTTACAAAATTTTACAAAGTATTTAATAATATATATCCCTCGGCCATAATAGTAATGGTAAAAATGGGGGTTCTTTCAATAAATAATCATTAGTTTTATTTTTAGAGTGTCTAATGACTCCGCTTGCGCAAAGCAAAAGTGAGAAGACGGGAAGAGTGGAATGAAAGCGCCCTGCACCACCGTGGGCGGCAGCAAACGGTTCTTTCTTTCTTTCTTTGCGGTTTATCACTCCTTTCGCTGCCTTGGTCAAACTACTGATTCGGTGGAAATAAATGTCATTTAAACTGATTTGGAAATTGATATAGATGTACGCAGACAAATAATAATTTATAATATTATGAATTACTGAGCTTCTTTAGTTTTCCGAAAAAATTTACGTTCATGATTTTTCGATTTGGAATCAAATAAATGGAACAGAGAGAACTGGATAATGCTTTCGATCACTCTGCCCGGGCGGACATCTTTGATTATTTGAGCTGATATTTATGCAACTGAAACGCATTTTCTCTATACCATTTTTAGAATTTCCTTTGTGATTTCGGCTCTTTTAAGGTGGCAAAAGCCTAACTTTAAACAAAAAATGAGGACCACTGCTAGGAATAACTAATATATCTGTATAATGTGAACGTTACCAATTCTTATGTAATTGAATCTTCCTCAAGGATGCTTGTACTCGTTTCTATGATGATTAATGTCTCTTCGAACGAATTATTGAATCCTGTTTGTAAATCAATGTCAGGTTGACAAAGTTCACATGAGTCAAATATAAAATTGATTTGATTTGTAGGTCAGATTGTGATTTGATCCCTGACGGTCGGGGTTTCGATATAAGTTAATAACTCCAGGAAATAAGTCAGAGGTCGAAGTGCACAGTGTGTCCACAAAATCAACTATATGGATTTTTTAATATTTAACAAGCAATACCTCGCATTATGTTAATTTCTAGGGAAGTTCAAAATATCGTATCACAAGTATTAATGAAAAGTTAAAAATTACTGAGGGTGATATAATTAAATTCCAGTATCAATTAGCCGTAAAATACCGGGAAAATAAGTTGTGAATTTATTGTTTTAAGATAAATTTCTTGGTAAAAGTTTATATACATTTATCGATAATTTTTCTGGTGCTGAATATTTTAGTGATAAATTCTTTGAAATATCACTCGTAGAACAGTGTGTGTGAGAAACGCATAAACCTTTATGCCAAATGATTTTTACATGGTAACGATTCTGGTAGTTTTCTAAATGAGCAGAGAGTTGACGTCGTCCTAATGGGTTCATAAATTATGTATCTACATCGATTTCTTTAACAATTCTTTCTTCGATTTATTCAAGTGTGAATTGACGAAGTTTATCCCAGAAGATTTTCTGCTCAATGTAGAAGCATTAAAAAAAGATATTTCGAAATGGATTTTCTTTACAATTTCTTACTTTTTCGGCCTTTTGTTAAACGCTGCTATCAACTGAAGTAAGGAGAAGGTGACGGACGGGCTCTTGAGGATCGGGGTCGCTCCAGCGGTCTCGAACGATTCAAAGAGAGCCGTGCCGTGCCTTGCCCTGCCTGCGTTAATGTGTGTGATACTTTATCCCGCCAAATGCCAGCGGTGAAGCGGTTGCGCGTGTGTGTGTGTGTGCGTGCGCGGTTGCCGAAAATTGATGGATGATTCCCCGAAAGCACCACGCTAGGAGAAGAAAGGAATGGATTTTGGATGATGAATGGTGGTCTCTGAGATGGACTCGAATTCGGGAGTTGATTTCAGTCACGGAGGTATGTGGAACGGAAGTTGGGACGTCACCGACAGATGTTTGGTTCCCGCCCGAGGAAAAGAGTGCGCGCTCACGCATATTTTTTAAGGTGGGCCGTGTCCTAGAAATCGGTGCACCCGGAGTCGTGCTGTCGTCATTTCTCCCAATGGATTGAAATTTCATCTAAAGGTGCTCAGGATGACTAATAGACAATCTAAGGTTGTTCGACTCGATACATTATGCACGTGAATGAATGTTAGACGTTTGGGGTAGTAGCTTACCGGATATGATCCATGTGACCTCCTCAACATTCTCTATTGTCTCTTTTGTACCTTAACTTTCTGGTCTCGTGAGTAAGCATATCTGAAATTTGTCCAATACCATATTTATCCGCCGAACATTCTTACCTGGGGACAACTTTCCTTTTCTTTCCTTAAAATTCGTTGTCCTGTCCCTTCATTCCCATTTTCTGTAAATTCTAAATAACAAAATGATGCTTCAGGAATAAATAGTTTTTTATTTTACCTAGAAAATCTAAAAAATTTTAACTAGTTCTTTTATCCGAAAACGTCTTCATCCAAGTTTTCCTGGTTATTTTACAACATGGATCGCACTAGAATGGCAAAATCTGTAAATTTTCCAATATTCGTCCTCGTTAAGAAGCAATTAGATACCATTAATAATGAGGTTTTCCAATGTTTAAGAAAAAAGGAGTTCACCACCGCATAAATTTTCTAATTTTATACTAAGTGAACGCATTTCTCCTTTGTTTACTCACATATTTTTCGCTGTCACACACCAATTTGCATGTTGACGCTTGATTGCATTTCCTCTTAGCATCGCTCTGTCGAAGAAAGTGAACCAAGGCACGGAGCACACTGCAGTGAGGTCGAACAACGGTGTTCGACAGATCGTCCATTGGTCGATGCCAATGGAACCCGCGGATGTCGACTTACATTCAAGCGTTGACCGGGAAGGGAAAGTGGACGGGACGCCATGCGTGACGACGTATGTATACCTACTCCTCAATTTGCGGTACAATTTCTTCAGTTCGCCTTCACTAAATGCCGGCGAAAATAAACGCTGTGAAATATTTTCGAATTGAATAAATAACGATCTTATTTGAGTATTTTGTACCAACTTTTGAAATGATTTTTCGAATTTTTGTCATCTGAGTTACGAATAAATTTTTCCCTAGCGCAATCAGTGACCACCAAAAATGAACATTCTTTCGGAACAAATGTTCATTTTTTTTGTATTTACGATGTGTCGTCGGCTATGGTAGTTTAGTAATTCCTCAAATCGTGGATAAAACCAAGTGGACTAATACGTACGCCCACGCTCAAATCAGCACTCGAATACGCGACCTCGTATCCCGGGGTGAGCTTTGCACTCATCAGACTATAGCGCTCGGCATCGCGATGGTCTCAAGTAAAGGAATAAATGTCCTGTGGACTAGGAGTACTCGGAATATTTTAACATCGAATTGATTAATTTTTAATTAGTAACTTTTAATGCATGGTATTAGTTTTAGTCACATTTATCGGCTGGTATATTGACTTTCCTTTCCAATCTAAAATTTTACAAATTCCTCGCGTCAATAATTCCGTGTCTCTTACATGCATGAAAATTATAAATAAAGTATCATCTTAAACCGAACGGAGACAACAAATTCAATCAAGGCAGACCTCACTTATTTCCATTCCAAGTATTTTAAATATCCTACCGAAGAACGATGTTTGAAACTTTCCAATCTCTGTCTGTCGATTTTCGTCTTCAAGTAATGGATAGTTATATTACTGGGAAATTAATCAGAATTGACTTGAATTAAAATAATTAAATTGCTCTATTCGTTGCTCTATATTTTCTCTTTTTGTGATAATTTTTCCATATTTTTACAATTCAATATTACAAAGGAAAAAATCTAAAAATATAATTATTGTTTACACGAAACTGCTTGCCTAAATTTATTTGTGATTGATGTCTTGTTCAATGTATGGCGCACTCCGAGCGGGTATTTTACACAAGGCCCCGAGGCTTTCACAAAACTCTCGTGTGGGCCAAAGGACGATCAACCTAATCTAAATTGGGTTAATGTTTGCATCCGTGGAAACCGCCTCTGATTTTAATACTGATTCGTTCCTAGAATCAATTTCACTGTGGTTACTTTGGTGACTATACTGAGGAGTGGGAGGGGTGAGGGGGGAGGAACGAAAGGGTGAGAGCGGCGTACAATCCGGACTCGTTCCACTTATTCGCCTCTCGCCAAGATTTAAACAGCCACGGGAAGGATCAGTCTTAGTGGTGAGTAACTGGAGCTCATCGAGAATCAGGGATGTTCTAAATTGGAAAAAAAATAAAATAACGTAATTCGGACGGTGACCTTGGGAAACCCTCATGCCTGGCCGCTCACGCGATGCGTGAAGAAGCAGCCCGAGCGATTGATATCCCTCCCCGCTGAAGAGACACGGTTGTATGGGGTGGACCAGAAGCCAGGATGCCTCCGTTGGAGTTAGCACGTGATTCACCTTGTCTCTTTGTTGGGCCGAGTCATTGTGTCTGACTCTACGTGTATTCTTACAATATTCACCGTCGAAGTCGTCACCTGGAGGAATTCTACAATGAAACAATTAGAGGTTGTCCCGAGTATGGAGTCGTCACGTATCTCTACAGGGGAACAGGAAACGCGACCATGATCTTCATCGTCTGATCAGGATCGTCGAAAGCGGTCATTTTTTCGGTTATATACATACAAGCAAAAACCTCCAATTCTATCCTATAAGATTCTTCACAAATTCATTGGGTATTCATGATACGATCCTGTCATTAATTTTATTCTTATAAAAACTTTTACAAACCACAAGAAAACTCGTTGGCACGACCCGGGCTTCGACACCTTAAACATGCTTTAACATCAAGTCAAATGATAATGGCGTCATAAATGCCAAAACCGTGTCCTTGTCGTCAGCCTCCGTAGGGTAAAGACGTCTATGCGCTCGGTGGAGCATTCTATGCGCTCGGTGGAGCATTCTCGAGGACATGTGTTGTCGCCATATTTGAGAGTTTTGATTCCAATATTCAGTAACATGGTTCATTATGATGGTAAGGATGAGCTTAAGACTACCGAAAAAAATCTTGGTATTTCTGTCGATCGGTTATACGAGAAGTTAAATTTAAAGTGTTCCGATTCTCGGTATGTGGGAATAAAGTTTAATAGATATTTTCCACAAGAAAATACGAGTCTCTTAAAAGTGAGAACTTTATACTAAAAAGCAAGTCGCTGAGGTAAATGACCGCTACGATTATATGGTTCAACGAATGTTATCTAATATAATATTTAAATCCACGGGATTCCACCCGTGCCAAGTGAAAATCGAACCAGTGTAGTCATTTCCATTATATCATATTTGGACATTCAAATAAATGAAAGTTCTATAGAGGACTGCTACAGTTCAAAACCTAAGTTAAATGGTGAGCCGGCGGGAGATACATGTTAGATTCTACTGCCCTCAAGACAAGGAATCGTCCTTGATAAAGCTTAGGCTTAAGAGAAATTTCTCAACGCGTCACTTAACCTTGGCAGTCCCTCCATAATGTGATAAACCAGTGTAAATATATAAATGAATCCCAGTGTGTCCTGGTCGCCGCCGAATCCTGAATCGACGCAGCTCGTAGAAGCTAAGGAGACGAAGAAATGCACCCATCTTTGGAACCGAGTGGGTAAAATGCTTATGAGGAAAGCGGAATAGGAACCGGTTATTGTATTAACAAGTGTGGATGATTTAAGTAAGCTGTGAGTAATGTCCTCTGTGTCACAATATGTCTATAATGCTAAATAAATCTGTAAATTTCTCTAATGAAGTAATGATCGTGCATCAGAACATAAGAAGTCTAAGAAGTAACTCTGATAAATTTTTACTTCACTTAAGTGCCTTTAAAAATCAACCAAGTGTCATTGTCTTATCTGAAGTATGGATAACAGAATATGAAACCAGCCTTTATCAGAGTAAAGGATATAAACATTTTGTGACATGTAATAATCATACTAGAGCTAATGGTATTGTTGTGTATGTTGAAGAAAATATACCGTATTTTGCTGATCCTGTAACAATTGTATCTGCCGACTGCATATTGCTTTCGTTAGAATTAAATTTATGCAATCTTGATTTGCTGAGTGTTTATAGAAATCTAAATTTACCTGAGGCCACGTTTCTTGATGAATTTGATCCACTTCTAAGGGATTGTGGAAATACTCTGGTTATCATTGGTGTCATGAATATAAATAATTTGATTCGAGAAATGGTTAAGGCCGAGACTTTGTGGAAATCCATGTTGATAGCAACAGAAGAACCTGAAGATGCTACAGTGTAGTGAAAGTAGTTGAGTCATAAATTATATTTCGTGTGGAACGCAAAGCTTTATTTCTGTTGTTATAAATAATTTGGTTATAAATAATGACTGTGAGTACTACTGTAATTTAATGAGCTGATTCGGATTAAATTGTCTAGTCAGTCAACCATCTAAGGAAACGAGCAACATGCGTAGACCATGTTTTTGTCAGATTTTTTGTTCCTACAAGTTTAATGTATCACCTGAAGTATTGTATTTAGGAATAAGGGATCATTCATTGGTTTCGATCGCTATCACTGCAAATTATTATACGATATGTTTAACTATATATGTATACTATATATGTTTGTACGATTTATCCTAGTAATGGTTTAGGAGATGTCAGAGTTAACTTTGAGCACTTCACAAAGTTAGTTGGAGATACCATCTGGGATGCTGTGTTTACCGAAAAAAATGAATCCAGGGCATGTATGCTTTTGTTAGAATCCCTCCAATCAATAGCCTCGAAATGGGAAAATATTACGAATATCAAGTTAAAATGCACCTTAAGCTAAAACCTTGGTTAACAGAAAGCCTTCTTAGTAATATTGAGAGGAAAAACTACTTACTCAAAAGGTACAGAAAAAATCCAAACAGCTGTAAACAAAAAAAAGAAGTCTTTAATTGTAGATATAAATTGTGCATAGAGCTACGACATGCTTCAAGTGACTACAGCATGAAAAAAATTCAAAAGGCAGATAGAAACAACAAAGAGCAATGGAATTTGTTTACGAGTAAAGAACTAACGGGTGAAAATCAAATAGGTAGTCCAATGTTGCTGCATATAGACGAAAACTATTCAATATAGACGGAAACTTTATTGATGATTCCACTCAACTAGTGTCTTCGGAATTCAACGACTCGTACTTCCACAGTGTTTTCGAAACGACAAAATCAAACTGTAAAACTTTTGTTGAAAACCCGTGTGCCACAAAAAACGTATTGGATTCTCTGTATCTGGAACCAATTGTCCCCATGAAAATAGTTAAGTTAGTTAAAAGCCGTCCGCCTAATAAGTCGCCAGGATATTATGGCATTAATAATAAATTGTTGCAATCAGATATAGATATAGAATATGTAGCCCCTATCTTTTCTCATGTATGTAACCTTAGATTTAGTACAAGAGTATTTTCTACTCCGCTCAAAAAAAAGATGTTGTGATTCCTTTACATAAAAACGGAGATAGATTAAAAATTAAAAACTATAGACCTATATCACTTCTGTCTGTTTTTTTCATAGGTTCTGGAAAAACTTGTTAAAAGTCGTCTACTAAAATATTTAGAAAAAATAAAATTCTTTAGCAAAAACTAATTTGTATTTAGAAGTGGTATCGGAACGGAGGATTCTCATGAAAAGCATACGGCCGAAGTGTACAATTCAATTAATTCAAACATGAATACAATGGCATTATGTATTGATATAACGAAGGCCTTTGATGCCTTTAAACATGAAGTTCTATTAATGAAACTTAAGCATGCAGGTGTACGCGGAATTGCATTAAACTGGTTTGAAAGTTACCTGTCGATGAGATCTCAATGTCTGAAAGTTAACTTATTCCACAGTGAATATAAAAGTATAAGCTCAGGTTTTCCACAAGGTTCGGTTTTGGGACCTATAATGTTCCTAATTTACATTAATGACTAGTGTGATAATAAATTCCAAGGTGAATTACAGCGTTTGCTGACGATGTGGCTCCGTGTTCTAATGCTCCCAACTGGGAGTGCTTTCAAGCATATGTGCAGGAGGATTTACGTTTCCTACGTCAATGGTTTGAGTTTAATGGGTTACAGATGAGTGTCAAGACGAATTTTGTGTGTAATGACTTATGTAATACCTGTAATTTTAACTGGAAGTTGGTGTACTATAATTTTCCCTGTGCTGGCTGTACCTGTCCAGTCATTGAGAGGGTGTTTGAATTAAAATATTTGGGAGTTGTTCTGGATAGTACGATAAGCTACGCTGGGACAAGCACACAGATAATGTAACCAAATACCTACGGTACGCACTATCTAAATATACTTCGTGCGTAATAAATGTCCTCATCCACTTAAAAAAAACAATTTATTATGCCCTTGTTCAGTCAAAGTTGTCTAATGGCATAATTTGTTGGGGTGGTACTTAGTATAAGGGTATTTTAAAGCACTCTATGATTCCGCAGAAAAAATTATTAGATTCATTGATCTGAAGCCTCGGTTTGAACACTCAGATCCATTATTTGTTGCTCTCAGATTACTACCCCTGAGACATTTGTTTGTTTTCAAGGTACTGAGAACATTCTAAGGTATGTTAGGAGTGGCAATATGCCTAATGTCTCGGATAAATGTAAATATAATCTTTGAGATACTCTCAATTTTCTAATGCCCAAACCAAGGGTAACCAAATACAAAACACCTTTTCGTATATGGGACCAAAAATATTCAATTACTTACCAAAAAAATACAAAAGGAGACACCTGCAGAGAGATTTTGAAAATTGTCAAGAAATGGCTAAATACTCAGCCAATTATGGAAAACTTTTTTGAATATGCATCCTAAATTATCATCTGCCTAAGATTTTTTTATTGTTACTGAACTAGGTTAAAAAAACTGTTATAGATGGCACTGTATTTTTTGTTATGATAGTGGCTCAATTCAGGTCAATTTGGAGACCACATCAATTTTAAAATTTATTTTTTGTGTGCATTTTAAAATTGTATATTTCAATTGGTTCATTATTATTATACATTATTATTAATTAATCTAATGCAACTGTCTAATTTCTACGCTAGGTGACTGCGTTAGTGAAGGAATGAAAGATTGTTTTAACCCATAATTTATTTCCGGTTAGTCTAATCTTATCAAAATTAGCTCTGGCCTTGTAACTTCCTTTTTTACTAGAGGCAATCTAGAAAGAGCTGTCTCATCTTAGATCATTTGGTTTTCTTCACCGCTTCGCGTCTCTAGATATTAATATCTAAAAATTTAAAATTACCTGCAATCTCAGTTTTTCTCTCCTATGAGACTTTCAAAAACTCAAAGATATTCACACAATTTTTATGATTCTTTTCGTTTACCATTGTGCGGCATATCCCATTTAAATATTTCATATTCAAAATTTGATATGGCTCAAGAAAGGCAACTTCTCTTCTTAAAATTCTCGTTAAAATTAACGTTGTGGCAATTGTTTCTTTTACGTAAACACACGTACCTCCGTCTCTCACGAACTTGCCCCAGGAAAGTTTAGAGGTCAGGGTGACTCAAGGATACCATTCTCGCTCCGATTTCTGACAGGATTGAAATCCGTGAGGTGGGCGGGTGGAGGAACGAATCCTTTCGGGACGGTCTCCTACTTTCCTCCGCCCCACGTCTGTCTGTCTGTCGGTCCGATTGAATCATATTTTCCCCCTCGCCCCAATCTCCCCATCTACTCGTTGGTGCCCCAAATGAGTGTGAGCTGTGCCCGAACAATGGGACGAGGGGGGGCCAAACACGACGCTTACTTTTTTTTTCAGTTTGAGGTCGCCGACCGTTAGAGGAGGAACCGGTTCTGAAATGGTTACAAATGGAGGTGTAGTAGTCACTCTCACACACGCACGCTCGCACGCACACGAGGCCTTGCGCACTCAGGAGACTAACGGTGACGCGTACGCTCACTACCAATTATATTTTCCTTCGTGGAATTTTATTGCCTCACGAGCAGGTGAAATGTGTTGAAAAGAAAGCTAATGCTGAGCAAACTGTTGCTCAAAGGTGTCCCGGTGCCTATGTAGCTCGTGTAACGGTAGGTGGACTCGATTCTGGCTAATATTTACTCCGAGGGTGTTCATATTTTTTTTTCGTCCGTAGGAAGAGTCAGAAAAAAACGTCCGCGGAATCTGTTCGGATGACGCTAAATATTCGGAAAGAGTGCCTGCCTCCCACTGACGTAAAGGAAAAGTTACTTTTTCGATCTTAACTAATCAAGTTATGAGATGACGAAACAAGTTAGACGGTGAAAATAAACTAGCTAGGATCTAATAATCGAACACTAAGTAATGTGAACTTGGTTGAACTCCTTGTAAAAACTAACATTTAATTCACTGAAATTTGTTTCAATAGTTCCTCATTGAGCTGTGACGTAAAAATCAAACAAATGAAAAATAATCCCTCTGTAGAATATACATCGATTTTTGATTTTAAGTGGAGTGTGCTGGGGAGTACATTCATCTGTTCATAATGCCTGCAGATTCGACAAAGTACTTAATAGAACATTACCTCCATAGACGTCCAAGTTCGGAGAGGAACAAATGTTGACTCTGACCACTACCTAACCCGATTCAAAGTTAAATTCGCTCCAAGGAGAATCCACCAGAAGTAAACACACATTCAGAAATTTGACACAAATAAGATTAAAAAATTCCATTATGAAAGAAGAATGGGAGAAAGAACAGGCCAACACTTAGGAGGAATTGTACACAAAAATCACGAAGAAAGCACAGGAACTAATCCCTCTGAAAAAGAATACAAAACACCCTTGGTGGGATTCGGAATGCGAAAGTGCACTGGAAAGGCGCAAGCGAGCATTCCAGGAATACAACAGAAAAAAAACTCCAGAAAGTCAATAACATTTTAACGATACTAGAAAACAGGTCGCAAAAACTATCAGGCAAACTAAGCGGAAGTACGTAAAGGAACAACTAGACACCATTGAAGAGAACTTCCGCAACTACAATATGAGAGACTTTTATTAACTTTTGCTGGACAAATCTGAGGATACACACCACAAAATTTGTGCTTCAGAAAACAAGATGGAAAATTAGCTCTGACTAATCAGGAAAACTGTCGAGTGCTATAAAAATATTTCTCTGCTATTCTCAATTGTCCCGAACCAAGCACAAGATTACCATAGGAAAATTGCACCGAAATCAACCCAGACTCCCCGCCACCAACTCAGATTGAGATCCACTAACATATAGAAAGACTGAAAAATAACAGAACATCTGGGTAAGATGGTATCATTGCGGAACTACTGAAAAACCTCGGGCCAAAGTCACTACAGGAACTCTCACAAATCCTTAGGAATATCTGGTAAACAGAAAAATTGCCGGACGACTGGAAATGTGCCCTCATCCATCCACTACACAAGAGGAGATATAACAGATGTGAACATTTACAGAGGAATTTCTCTACTACAAGTTCCCTACAAAATCCTCTCAGAATGCCTTCTCCAAAGAGTACAAGAGCAACTAGAACACAAAATTGGTTTCCAGGGGTTCCGGGTGGAAACCAGGCAGGTTTCCGCCCGGGTCGCTCATGCGCAGAACAAATGTTCAACCTGAAAGCAATTAGGAATGCCCAGATAATATGCACGTTCGTCGACTTCAAGAAGGCATATGATTCTATCGACAGTCAATATTTGTTCAAAATCTTAAAATATCGGGGACTCCACCCCAAGAGACTGCGATTGATCAAACGGACACTGACAAATACAACCTCTAAAGTGAAATTTATGGGTAAAATTTCTGAACCCTTCCTGATCAAAACTGGAGTACGCCAAGGAGATGGGCTATCTCCACTCCTCTTTAATTTAGTTTTGAACAAAGTCATCGAGGAATGGGAAAAAGAACTGAAAAAACAAGGACATTGGAAACCAATATGACTCGGACGACCTAAAGATAACATAGAAATTCCATGTCTAGCTTTCGCAGATGATATAGCCGTACTCACGGACAATGAAACAATAGCCACCAAACAGATAGAAGTCCTCGAGGAATGTGCAGAGAAAGTCGGCCTACACATTTCCTTCCAAAGGACTGAATTCATTTACTCAAAACTAGACATCCCAATACTAAACACAAAATACGGCAAGATAAACCAAGTCACACACTTGAAATACCTATGCCCTCCTTAAACCCACAGGAGGAGAGAAGATTGCACAGAAGACTTGACTACAGAAAATGAAGAGGGCATATGACAAGACACAATATTTATAACAAGAAATGCATTTCCATATACACAAAGATCATACATTACAGCACAGTAATCCAGCCAGAAGCACTATATGCAAGCAATAGATTCCCAGGGGCAAGAACTATAAAGAATATCACAATACTTTTACAAGGTGTCAAATCAACAATACCATATGCGAGAAGATAAACTATGAGAGAAAGACTCCAATAACAGAGAGGGATTTTTCATTCCCGTGCTTTCCACGAGTGATTCGTGATCAAAACAAAAAGAAATACTTCTAAATTTCCAAAATTCATGGTATGTATGTACTACTCAAAGGGTTACTTCCTACACTTTTACATTCAGGCAGTTTGCTTATGGCTTGAGAACCATGTGAACCTCTTTTTCTCTTAATTTTTAACATCCATTTCTTCCACGGAGGTCAAGGGGGTCAAACCCCGACGACGCTGCACTGACGATCTCACCTCTATCTGAGCATCAGTCACAATCTTCTGAAGCTTTTCCGATGACTTGTGACACATGGCCTTGAAGGACTTGAAGAGTTTGATCTTCCTGATGCACGACTGGCAAATGGCTGGGGGCAATCCATCGTCCTCGGCGACCTTGTGCACACACGATTCCAAAATGGAAAGGGAACAATTAGAAAATACGTCACATCTGACCTCACTTTTCAAAGTCACCAGGGTTTATATCATTTCACATTCAAATTACTATCATATATTATTTATTTTATATAATATTTAGCCTGTGCTTTTTAATGCACCACAAGAGATGCAGGGGAATTTGGAAGGCTCCACGTGACACAGGGTGATGTCAGATAAACTACATCTTGGTTAGACAAAGATTTAGGAAGTGTTTTCAATAGAAGTTATCCGGGAGCTGATGTGGACTCAGACCACAATCAATTTCGTCATAATGAAGTGTCTTGTAAGATTCAAGAGGATTGTAAAGGGTAGAAGGTTAGAGAAATGGAATCTGGAAGCATTGACGGGAGCAAAGAAGAAAAGTACAAGGAATCAGTGGACAGTTTTCTAAGAGAGGGGAGCCAAAATAGGACAATGGAACAAAGGTGGAAAATTTTCAATGATGGAATAACAAGTGCTTCAGGAAAAGTAATAGGAAGAGTCAATCAGAAGAGAATTAAAAAGCCAAGGGTTAGGGAGGAGATGATTAGGAAGATAGCAGAGCGTAGAAAGTGGAAAAACACTAATACCTAGGACGGGAGATGTAAATAGCGAGAAGCAAATAATAAATTGAGGCGAGAGACTAATAAGGCTGAGGGGGCATGGTGGAAAGAACAGTGTGAGTGCATGGAGAAGTTAGAGAAGCAGAGAGAAATGGGCTTACTATATAGGAAAGTAAAAGCCTTAACGGGAAATAGAACAGGAAACAAGATTCCTATTATAAAAGATGTCAGGCAAGGTACTAATAGAACAGGAAGATATTCGGAAAAGATGGAAGGAGTACATTAAGGAACTCTATGATAAGGAGAATGGACTCTCAAACTTGGTTTTTCAAAGTGAATGGGAAGTGGAGGAGGATAGCTTGGGCCCAGAAATATTAGATAGCGAGATCGAAAAGCCCCTGCGGGACATGAAGAAGAATAAGGCAGTGGGGTTGGATAATATACCAGTAGAATTACTCAAGAATTTAGGAAATGCAGGAAGGAAGAAGATTTATGAGCTCGATTGTCTCAGACTTGACAGCGTGGAAATTCATCGTGACAATGAAGAAGACTGTGTAGCTTTTCACAAATTTTTATTTCTTGGCACAAGGCATCTTAGTTTCGATGCATAGGCATCATTTGTATCTGATGATGATGCCTATGCGTCGAAACTAGTTATACTAAGAAATAAAAATTTGTGGAAAGCTACACAGTCTTCTTCTTCATTGTCAAGATTTATGAGCTAATTAGAGCAATTTACAATGAGGGAATCTGGCCAGAAGATTTCGTTAGGTCGATATTAATTCCAATAGCAAAGAAAAAGAAAGCAGGTGAATGTGAAGACTATAGGACAATTAGTTTGATCTCACATGCAGTGAAGGTAGTTCTAAGTATAATTAGTAAAAGATTGGAGAGCAGAGCAGAAGAATACCTAGGCGAAGATCAGTTCGGTTATAAAAGAGGCAGAGGGACTCATGATGCGTTAGCTGTAATGAGGACATAGAACGGAATATAGAATACAATCAGGATATTTTTGCCTGTTTTGTAGTCTTTGAAAAAGCATTCGATAAAGTAGACTGGCCTAAACTAATGGAAGTGTTGCAAAAAATTGGAATGGATTGGAAGGATAGGCGTCTCATCCAAAACCTTTATATGGCCGAGGCCACTCAAGTAAGGTAGGTAAATGGGGAGTCTGGATGGGCACAATTAGGTAGGGGAGTAAGACAGGGGTGCTGTCTCCTGTGCTTTTTAATGTATACTTGGTTAAAGAAGCATGGGAAACGGTTGAGTCAGGAGTGAACGTTGGTGGGGAACTTGTTAAATCAGTCCGAAGACCATGCACCTAGTTAGTAATTCAGCCAAAGGACTGCAGACCATGTTGATTGCTTTACAAGACCAGTGTCAGAAGTTTGGGATGAAAATTAACATTAAGAAAACGAAAGTAATGATATTCTTGAGAAATTAGAAGGCTAGGCTGAATATAAAGCAAGAAGGGAATAGATTAGAACGGGTAGAAAAGTTCACTTATTTGTGGGAAGCATCGGTATAGAGGAAAATGGACGTAGTGTCATGGATATTAGATGAAAAATTGCATTAGCAAAAGAGGAGGCCTTTGCGAAAAGGAAAGAGTTAATAAAGGGAACCCTAAATAAGGATTTTAAGAAAAGATTAGTAAAAACCCTAATATGGAGCGTAGCACTATCACTAATATGGTTCCGAAACCTGGTCCATGAGGAAGGATGAGGAGCAAAGATCGGGGGCTTTTGAGAGATGTGGGTTTGGCAATGGATGGAAGTGGACACAGAGAGGAAAACGAATGAAGAAGTTTTGAGAATGAGGCATTTGCTGTGAGAGATCCAAAAAAGATAGGAAAGGTGGACGGAAGGTGTACTCAAAGGCAATGGGTTGTTGAAGGTTGTAATAGAGGGCAGAATGTTGGGTAAGTGGGGTAGGGGTAGGAAGTGAGAGAATAGTGATTTTGGAGAGAATGATAGGGGTAGGAAGTAGGCAGATTTGAAGAGGAATTATAGTTAGATGTTATGCAGCCAACATAAGATAAACCTAACTTTACCAGCAGAATACCCTTCATCATATGTGTATATATGTATGCGTATATAGTTGTGGGATAGTTAGGTATACTGGATTTACTTAGAGCAGAAATTACACTGAATTTGTCGAATTACACTACATATACACGCTTTTTAACAAATTAGTACACTAAAATTATTCTTTAATTTCTTTTATTGGCAAAATGCTTTCTTTATCTCAAGAGGAAAGTTTATATATATATTTAGAAAGTAACATTTTTCATGAAACTCGTTTAATTTTTCATTCAAACTCGTTTAAGTGTAGTTTCAGGTATTCTTGTTTATGGTTGATAGTGGTTGTAAAAGAGGTTATATTTTCTCTTCTGTTATTTTTTGTTTGGCATACCTATTTCTAATCAGGGAGGAGTTTTTGCAAAAGGCACACAGACCCACACAATGAATTAAACGCTGGTAATGATCGTAATTTTATAACATCACAACTTGATTTCATCTGCTGCAAAGTCCATAATTTATTTATTGGACCAGCAGCAATGAAGCGTTCAAACGCAATTGTCTTGGTGTCTTTACTTTGTATATTTCCGTTATTTTAATCCACTTCCAAAGAAATACATACACTTCAGTTACCCAAGTTATATACCTGTTGCTGTCATCCGGAAATGGCAACAATCACGTCAATGGATTATATTTATTTGTTTTTAAGGATTACCCAAGGTACTAAAGACTACATTGTATAAATAATTACCATTGAAACAGGGAAAACCTGACAAGACAGACTTCAAATTATTTTAATAACTAATCTTTGAATATCCAATCCTCGAAAATCATAAGTATCTGTGCTTTATTTCACATTCTTCCCGACATCGAGAAAAGATAAAAATCATATCTGTCAAATCCACCAAAATACAATGCAAGTAACATTATTACTGCAAAAAAGGTACCCCTTCAAAAAGTAAAAGATGAAGAGATAATAGGCACTAAGATTCTGTACAAATAAGTTAAAACATTTCGGTACTAAAATATATACAAATTTAGTTTGTATAATTTGAAGTGGGATATTCTACATCTATAAACAAAAGGACAATATGTCAAATATACACTTTCTGATACATCAACCTTGTGGTTGCGAGATATGAATTAACATAATATATTCATAAAACAACAGTGTAATAGAAAACAACTGTAAACACTGTTTATATGCACACTTACAACAAGTTGAAGCAGATCTTGCATTGTCTCCGTAATGTTCGATTTTTTTCCTTCTCGGCTGAATATGAGGAACGGACGAGGACGATACTTAGTGCAAAGCCGGCACATAAGGCGTTTCTCTACACTCTCCGTACCATCTTCTAAAATAGTATACTCCATCGCTGTAAAACCAGTATAGGCAGATTCGGACACGAATCTTTCGTGATGCTACAAGCCAAACAATCATAAGCAGTAAACTGACCTATCACAACACCATGCATAGCATGATGGATAGGTTGAAGGTGTTTTCAATCAAGTTGGCAAATAGCCAACATTAATAAGTTTGACATAATAATGAATAGTTGAGTATATGGAATATAATCCTGGGAAATAAAAGTCTTTGGGCAATGCACACATGGTTGAAGAACAAACTGCTGTCACCGTATAAGAACGTAATTATGATCGGGAGAGATTTCATATGAGATTTATACATTCACAAAAGTTATAAATTAAAAGACGTTTGTATATAAAAGCTAATTTCAACGATTTTTGTGTAGCTAAAGTGTAACATGAGTAACTTTAAGTAATAAATTTCTATGGCGCTGTAGCATACACATTAATAAAAAGGTCCCATGACTTCCCTACACAAAATTTTTTCTCATGAAAACTTATAGCGTTGGTTGCCATGTCATGATGCGGTGCACCGTTACCATGGCGTTCCCGCAATGTTTTTCAAACGGGAAGAAATAGTTTTTTGGTAAGATAAATAAGTTTCTTTTCTCTTAATAATAAAAGTGTTCGAATGTAACCTTAAAGATCCAAATAGTCTTTTTACAATGCAAAAGTCACAACTTTATTCCTTCAAGAAGTTTCTTGTTTCTTTTCCCAAATTTATACATTAATCGCTTAGCAACATGTAAATAAATAGAGTGATATTCTTGTCAGCACAGTCTCTTTTTTTTATAAATATTTCACGTTGCAATGGCTTGTAACACGAGAGTTCCATGTAAGATGCCCCAATCATTTTCTTTCCTAATATTATATTTTGTTCAAATTATTGTCGTCATAAAAGCAAAACCCTTTAGCATGGCTTGGAGGGTCGGGATATCTTCTATGGTCGGGATTAATACATAGAAACCTTCGTTTATGGATACCTACTTACGGGCAGAATTTGATTGTTTTTTCTTGTAAAGATCGACCCTCATATATATGGTCACTCTCACTGGGCACCTTTTATGACACATGTTTCTCTTAAACGCACACCCTTCATGCGTTTTTCTGACCCGCAGTTGAAATGTTTAGATGAAATTTATGAATATAGCTATAAAGGTGGTGAAGGAAATGAAGCACTTAAAATAGACAGCTGATAAAACACCAAGATGCATTGAACCAAATTGTTCATTGATTGATAAAAAGAATTTTTGAATTTCAAAAGGGGGCAGTAAATCATATAGATAGTCTCATTGATGACCAATTACTTTGTGAATTTGTTACAGAATGAAACAAAAATCAATGATTTATTTAAACCTATGAACGACGTAATTTGGATGTACATAATTTCTCTTTCATTTGTGGGAAATAATATTTTTTAAAAGTTTAAGTCAAGTAACTTTATATTTTATAAATAAGGTGACATTTCGAGTTTCGGACGTTAACTGTTTTCCGACCCAGTTTACACAATGTTACGCAACTTCCGTGGTTTGTTTCAGTTTGTTTGGTTCGTTCGTGGTTGTCGACATCATGGCGAACCAGATTGAGGAGGAGTCTTCAAATGAAGACAAGAAAAGGGAGATTACCACTCTGCTTTCGAAGAAAATGTTGAAAGGACAAACTTGGTAACTACATTTAACATGTTTCAACATTATACTTTCATAGCCTAGGAGTTTGCATTACGTTAATTTGTGTATACCACTCTAAATGGGCGTATAACAATTTGTCTGCAAGTTTTGATATATCCTTAAGGCTTACTGATATTTTATATTTTCATTAATCCATTCACGTGGGTTTTAGCTGCGGTATTATTTGAAGTGAGAGAATGAGTTGGAAATAACTGCGTTTCATCACGAAATTAATGGAATTATTTCAGCGAAAGTAGAGTGCATTTCTGTAGACTTGTCATCTGCTTTTTTACTTTTACCACGAGGGGATATAGGAACGGACATTTATTGTAACTATCTATTTTTATATAAATTTTCAATTTCTCTTTCGAAAGTGGCAGTGGCTAAGTGAAGTATCTTGAGCGGGAATGTTTTTGTAGGACGAAATAAGACTTTTGTAATAATGGAGTCGCAACTGTTAAGGAGGTAAACTCCTCGCAGCCCTACCGAAACTTTTTTCTGCTAGTTTCACTAGGTCAATGTGAGTTTTGGAACATCCTACTTGTTTCAGTAGGGATACTGCAATCTACAGACAACTTATAGGTTCAGATCGAAAACTACCCAAATATAAAAACTATATTGGACCGATGTGCCAATATCGGCGGCCGATGTAACTTAATTGGCCCACCTAATATTAGCTACCTATTAACTTACCCATTAAATATCGACTTCCCATGTCTGCCTGGGCTGAGGATTATGTTAGATGGATATTAGATGTATACCTTTAGCTATAGCCAGAGGTCACAAGATTCATAACACAGAGGCTTTAATGTACTATTAATAAAACAAAACTAATCACAAGATCTCGAGATTTGATTATTCTTTTTCTGGCAACATCCACCTTCACAGTCACTGGCTTACCCTGAGCTGAACTTCAGCTACTGTTACACTTTTGCTACTTTTATGGACATAACCTGTTAAAAATCAGTAGGCGCTGAAGAACAATACGGCACAAAAAATTACCAGGCTTGTCAAAATAATGCATTAATTTCCACATTGTGACGTTCTCACATTTTATATTTTCAGGCATAACCATGTCGAAATCCATTTCTGAGAAATAAGAGTTACGTTCTACGTATTTTTCCACTAAGATTTTTAATTTGGTATGACTAGTTTCAACGCTACGGCATCATCTTCAGGTACAAAAATCATACATAGACAGTCATTTATATACATTCAGGTAAGGGAGTGGGGCCGGGCAGCGAAGGGGGAAGGAAAGGAATGCGGGGTTACGATTGGTCATGAAGCCAGGTGTCACTACGACGGGAGATGGGGTGTTGGGGGTCTGGTGGTGGGTTAATTACTTTGTGCCCGCGAGACCCAGGGTGGCATCTGTCAATGGGGAGTAATTATCAAACAAATTGTCGTTCGCCAATCGGGTCCTTTCCTCCGGCGTCTCCTCATCTCCAATTCCTCCAGTTTATCCATCCTGCTCCCCTTCTCGGTCAGGTGAAGTATCTCCGGTAGGAAATCGCTCGAGTGACCTTCCTTCCACAGATGCTTGGCGAAGTGCGATCGGGAGGTGTTTCCAATGACGGAAACATCTCCCGTGCTCTTCCGTTCTTGCATGGAAGGATCTGCCTGTTTGCCCCCACGTAGACAACCTCACGGTCACCTCACTTCAATTTATACACCCCACTATTTTTTTTTCCCTATCCGACCTGTCCTCGGTATTATTAAATAAAGTTCTTAAATCATTTTTATTTTAAAAGGCCACCTTAAATTGGTCCTTCGGGAAGATTTGGCTGATTTTTTGTGAAGCGACCCCAGAGTGTGGGAGTTTGCACCATAAAAACATATTTTCATCGAGCACTTTTGTGAAGTTCTCACGTCACCGTATCTTCCCATGAAATTATGATGATTCATGAAATGAAAATACTAGAGATGATGACTGGATGAGGGATGAAAGTCCTAAAAAGAAGGGAATTAGAAGCAGAATACGTTTTCAGTAATGAAAACAACTGTTGACGCACCACACGATAGGAAGACAAGGGATGAGCATGAAACGTCGGTTCCAACTGCTATTTGAAACATATCCTTATTTATTTCAGTTGATTCACAAAAAGGGCCTGAGTGCAAGGGATGAAAAAATGTACACTGTCAGAATGATTTTTATTACAATCAGCCTACAAGAGTAATTAAGTATATTAATTTTTTATGACTTTGTCTTGTTTAAGAAGTCATTGTAAATAAATGTTGTGTTGGAAATAGTTTCCGGCATGACTTCGTGGAACTGCTTCATGATTAAATGAGACACAAACTTTGAAATTCCACATAAAATATATTTTCAATACGACCCGGGTTTCGTCGCAATGCAACATCATAATTAAAAATGTTGTGTTATTTGAACTATTATTTGCGATTGCGTACCATGTACATTGTTATACCGACGGGAATTATTGTGTAAAATACTATGAAGTTGTTATAATTACTTACTTATGTATCAATGTTGAGTAGATGCTTTAAATTTGCACATCACAAGGCTCTGTTTTTTTTATACTTAAATCATGGGTGAGATTTTAATAGAATGACATCCACAGTGCTGAATGAACAGAAATTAGTGTGTACGGTCTGCAGTTTGGTTTTATCTAACATTTGTTATTTTTAGGTACCTGATTTCTCAAGAATGGTGGCTGAAGTTCCAACATTACGTCGGCTTGGCCAAAGAGGATGACGTTGGGCGTTCCTGTGCGCCACCGCCTGGGCAGATTGACAACAGCTCATTATTAAATGGTAAGAATGTTTCTTTTTTTTTACAGCTACTACATATTAACTCCTCAATAAATTCATTTCCGTTCATGACCAAGATACGTATCTAGCTTATTAAAGATTATGATGATATAAGTGATGAGTTCATCACGGTTGTTTTGATAGAAATTTACAATTTTGGTGACTTTGAGCGTAAGATAAATGTTTTTTCTTTATTTTTGTAGCTTGAAACGTCTTAACTGAATAAAACAATTAGCAATTTCCACGGAAACTTCTTCTTGAACCCCTCAGGACTTTAAATCCCCGAGAATGGAGGGGAATTGATTTTAAACGAGTTACCACGTACCTTTTAAAATTAAAAATAAATTTTTAAAATTTAATTTTTAATTTCAATTTTCTAATTTAATTTTAATAATGATTTTAAATTTAAATTATTATATATTTAAATTTGACATTTTAAAATAATTATTATAATAAATGTAACATTATTAAACAAGTGACACCATAGGACATCCCTCGAAATGGATTTTACTTTGACGTAGAATATTCATAGGTTGTGCCCGAAAGGTTAATAGTGACTAGTTTCAGAGCACTGCACTTTACTTGACAATATCACATTCATGACACACTCTCCATGGTTGTCCTTAAAATTCAAGTAATACCAACATTGTATACATATATATATATATGTA
>WURS02134076.1:0-22303 GCA_011762765.2 Rhinocypha anisoptera | reverse complement strand
TGGGGGGTGGTGGGGTGGGGGGGGGGGGGGGGTGGGAGGGGGGGAGGGGGTGGTGGGGGGGGGGGTGGGGGGGGGGGGGGGGGCGTACAAGGCCGTGATTCCGCCGGTGACGTCGCGTGTGGCGTCGAAGTGGCGGAATGGAAGCGCTGCCGTGGAATAATGGGAGGGACGGGAAGAGGCGAGGGAGGTTGAGGGGGGGGAAAGGGAAGAGAGGGTACGGGCATCCGGTCGGTCACATTAGGGATGGACGGGCGGTACTTTATCTACGTTGCACGCCAGCTTCATCAAGTCCAAAGCGCTCCCGTCCTTAGCACCTTTTCTGTCGTCACGTGACGGTTCCCCTCCTGCCTCCCCTACCGGTCCTTCGACACTCATGAAACCACCCACCCCTCGTCTTTTATCTCTCTCTCTCTCTCACCCATATGTCCTCCTCCTCCCCTCCACACGCATCCGATAACATTCCTGCTGAACCTTTTGCTCTCTTTTCCGGTGTGCCGACGCTCCACCCTCCAAATGTCGCTACCTCGAACGACTCATCTTTAACGATGACGCAACGCGGAGAGGAAAATGTTTAAATCGTTGGAAATGCATTACCGTTCATACCCATCAAATGCAGTGTTTTCCCCGAGTAGGAAGAGGAGGCGTCTCCCATCACATAACATTCTCCCTTCACCGCCCTTCACCTTCATCCACCACATTGGGTCTGATCATTTTTGTGGTTCGTGTCTGAAATGTTGATGTGTTCCCCGTCGGTAAATGCTTTTTGGATTATGCTTTAGTGGAGAGAGAATGCTCGGCTGCTACCAGACACCCCCTCATCCCCCTCATTTCCTCCGGCCTTCCCTTCCCCTTTTGTGTGCGCTTTCTTGGGCGAATGGATGGAAATTGCGGTCGTCATCCTGCGCCTTATGTAGCGAATTCAATTTCCCCGATTCCCCCTCCCCCCACTAATGTTGATCTAGAAGTGTTATTGTGGTATGGAGAAATGATACTCCTCTACGTCTACATGTGCATGCTACCTTGCAAGCCACCTCAGCGGCGTGTGCCACCTTTTGTCCACCGCCACATCCTAAACACCACTTGGCATCTTGCACAAATCATTTAGAACTAAGACCGTTACGCTCAATTGGGGTAAGAGGCAATACAATTAAGGTTGAAAAGTAACAATCAGAATTCTGCTCATGTGCTTTAAAAGATTTAAACTTTTAAATTAAAGAGCAATGTTTAAAAACCATTAGCGTTATGTACCGGCAGTTATGATCTATACCTACTGTATTCCTTCTACCTCCTCATCACTCATACATATACAATAAATATTATTATATGGCAAGTATGATATGTGAGTAAAGAAGAAAGGGGGCTCCGCGTACGAGTATATTCGACGGCGTCCAATATGTAGCTGCCACTCCATGCATGCGGAATAACTACCAGAGTTTGGCTACCCAGTGATACTGTTAATTCACGAAATTTTAGTAATGCCCAAGGTGAATCGGTATTCATAAATAAAAAAATATTCGATTTTGTCCTCCATAATAAATTAATTGCAAATCTATAAAACTACGCGGTAGGTAAAAATATCATATAGGGATTGATCAATTTTAACTGTTCGAAAGAAGATGCCTGTTTTAGATTACCCCTTTCCATACAGAACAAGGGTCTACAATCCCTTTTATTTCTCATTAATAAATGACACTAGCATATTATTTTCCAATGATAATGGTGACTCAGTAATTTTCAGAGATATTTGACTCAAGATATTTGGAAGGCATTGACTCAGGACTTGAAGGCAATACAAAATGATGCAATAAGTGGTAGTTTGAATTATTTTTTTAATAAATGGGGTAATTATCTATAGGAAAAAAATAGCTTGTCGAAAAGCTATTACGGAATTAGGGAAAACACGTAAAAGTTGAATATTCAGGCGTGATTTGGTAAAATGGTAACATTTCAATGTATATCAAATGGAAAGGGCGTGGAAAATTGTTTTTATTTATTTAGTTATTGAGGTAGGGAGAACACAATAACATATCCAAGCTCTGTTAAATATTTCGAATTTGTGCTCACCGAAGATTTATACTGAGTAAAAGATTTTCGGGAAATATGAGGACAAGCTACCAAAAAAACTATTGACAGGATATTAGAGAAATGGGATGATAAGGTACAAAAGAGCATATTTATCTTTCTCTTGTCACTAGGAATTCCCTGTGAGATTATGGGATTCTCTTGATATAAAATTGATTTTAGAATTAGCTGATGTGTAGCGATTAGTGACTAGGTGCGTAAAACTACACCGTGCAACATATCAGTGCTACAATGCTATTGGAGAAATTAGGCTGGGATAGAAGATAACATTATCGTCGGATTATTTTGCTTGAATTTCAACCGCAATACTTTTCGAGTGGTAGTAACATACACGGACTCCATTTTACCACGTCTCCACGTTATACTACTTCATAAAAACAAACCACTGGATTTAAATAGTTGAACGGATATTTATAATGTATTTTTTCGTGGGTATTAAGAGTGTATATCATATACTAGTTCCACATGAACGGCTATTTTAGGGTGTGTCGAGAGTTTTATTTTTGGTACATTTTTCCCTACGACTGTGGCCATAACAACGTAACAACAAGATGCACTAAATGCCCTGCATTAAAGATGGTAAATGGCTATAAGAACTAATGCATAGACATAGTCGCCTCTGTCAATAACGGATTAATAGTTCTTGTTTTGAGCAGTGCACGCATAGTTTTAACTTAACTCCTGTCCAACGTCCCAGTGGCAACTTGCAGGGCCTATTGTTGATGTAGATGTAGGTCAAATTATGCAAACCTGAGTCTAACGTACATGCTCCTTGTAAATAACTTAGACTGACCACTATAATTAACCCGTTCTGGAATGCATGTAGATTATTCCTATCGCAGTCTGAAGTTAGTTCGGTTTAAAACTCACTGAGGATGTCGTCACCTAGTGGAATTCCATAATGAAACAAATAGAGATTGCAGCTTTTATGTATTTATACAGAGAAAATGACACATGACCGGTTTCGATGATAAGAGTCATAATCGACCAGAGGATATTCGTTATGATGATGACGATTATCGTCGAAGCCGGTCGTGTCTCTTTTTTCTGTGAACATACATAAAATCTACAACCTGTATTTGCTTCCTTCGGTATAATCTTGTCGTGATTGTTTATCGCTCGAGGGAAGATGGGTTATTTGAATCTTTTGGTAAAAGAGTATTTCATTTCTTTTTTCTTGTTGTTCTCTTCTACGAGTTTAATTTGTAGCCCTTACGGTTTCTTCAGTACCACAAGAAAAATTTAGCGATCTGTACTTATCTAAAAGTCTCATTTTCGCTTATTATTTTTTCCATGTATTCGAAATTTATATACTGTTAGCCATGAACATAAAACGTCTTCCTACGTATAACTGTCATATTTGATTTCCTATTTCGTTTCAAATTGCTCTGTTAACCACTTTCTTTACCATTTGTTCCTGTTGCTAGATATATTTAGCTAAAACTCAAGAATAGTATACTAAATAGTAATCTCTTTTCAAGCGCTAAATATGGACTTGTATTGGGAATTAGCTTGCTAAGGTTTTAAATTGTGTTATTTTAAGAGGTTTTTATGATTTTTTTTCTTTTTTGATGACAAAAAGGACTTATAAAACTATTTATGGAGTTGGATATCTGTTAATCACGAACCATTTAAAGGAGAAAGTAAAATCTTAATTATATCCTTAAAAACGGTTTCCCACAGTACCTATTTCATTGTATATAATTGTCGTGTGTCTATATAATGGGTGTGGTATAAGTTTTCTCTCGGGATGAAAGGTGAATTAACATGTATCTTTCGTAAAATATAATCGGCTTCTCCCCTATAAATTGACGTTTGCTCTCTTGCACTTGCGGATCTCTGAAAGTGATAGTAGTTCAGGAAAGGGATTCTGCTTCTCAACGTATGTATATTATAATAACAGAAGAACCTGTCTAAAGTCAAGAAAACAAAAATTAATTAAATTTCCCAGGGAAGGATGGAGGAGGGATATCGATGACAGTTAAATTAGGAAGACAAAGGGTTGGGGAAATGACTGTAAAAGAGAGTAATAAAACCGGCAAGAAAAATGAAATAATTAATTCCCTTCAATGAAACACATTTAAAAAAATAGGTATATGGAAAAGGTAGATATGAAAAATACCACAGTTACTACTTCACTTGGAAATGTATAGATCAAATGATCCTAGTAAGTCTCAAAAACACTTCGCGCACACAGGGATAACGTAGAATTTTTTCCCGCGCCAATGGGACTCCACGTAGAAACAAGGAGGAATACCGTATGGGTGCCCAAGTAAAAGGCCTGAACGCAATGTGTTTTCCGGTCAAGCAGGTCTAATCATGATTTGTTTGACCTCCGATGTTTTGATCATTTGTTTGACCGGAAGGAATTATTTTTTCGCGCTAACTTAAATGTTTTACTTCCTTTTTTCTTTTCCATTTTACTCTCCCCTTCTGTCTTTCTGTTTGTTTATGTGGTATCACTCTTCAACGTTCACCTCCTTAGGACATTCAATTAATTTTTTTCCCCACTTCTAATTACAAAGCGAATCGATGAAGAGAACTGGCAGGTGACAGGTCATTTCGGGGTGCTGCTACAAATGGGATCGATAAACTATATAGTTGATGATTCCATATAATAGTTTCCATTAAGTCCAGAACTCGTCTTGAATGTTACGAGAATACCATCATTGTGAACTGATTCCCCTTCCTTACTTTTGCAGTTCGTTTACCTACCACTCCTTCAAAACTTCAATTAGAGAGGGCTCCATCGGAAATGTTTGACAAAAGACTTAATTGAAGGGATCCTTTTTATCGGTTGTCTATTCACTTTTCAATTATTTTGATTATAGTTTTTTGTATACTAGAACCATGGGATTGATCAGAAATCAAAATATCCATGTTCCGAATAATTTACAATTTAATAAATTGATTTACGTTACTTATAATATGCGAGTATATTATGCTACAATATTTTCCCCGTTTCTTCTAGTGGAATTTGTTCCATGCGTGTCGCAGCTTGCATAACGTAGAGAGGAATTAAAAGGCCTCGTTCTTAAATTCCTTGTTGCTTAGTGTTGCGAGGATATTTTGAATTTGTAACTTGTTTTGACACTTTGATGGACAGGCGCAATAAATCTTTCCACTGACGGTTAACGGAATGTGACATGACACTTTGTCATTGAAAACGGGACGTCGCTAAAACTCTTCCCCGTTTATTACTGGATCCCCGTATTGATATGATTGAGTAATCTTAGTCACTCTTTTTGTGCTGACGCAGATTCACTCAAAAGAGGTCTACGGTGAGTTTTTTTTACTTCCAGGCAGCGGTCAATCATGGCTTTCCATATATGACCACATTTCAATGCTCTTTTCCCGAATGTGACTCGAGTATGCGCATTTAATTGGCTAAAAAAATTAATATCCTCTTTACAGAGCCATTCCCACTCGTTGGTATTGCTCTAAATAATTATAAATGCAATTAATTGAGAAAAATATAAAGAGCGTTTGTATTTAATAAGATACACACCTATTATATGTATATGCTTCCTCAAATAAAAGTTATTTCCATTTCTTATTCCACGAGGAACAATTTTATTTCTGTGAATCTCTAAAATATTCCATTTAATTATGAAGTAACTTCTAATTAATCTTTATTAAGCCTGTTTTTAATGTTATTACCAAAGATCATTGCCTTTTAATCATTCGTTTGGAAGGCTTAATTTATAGGCGGCTAATGTTGATTAACTTAGAAGACCACTTTCTTGACGATTAACAAAATATTTGTTGCATGAAGGATGCCTCTTAGAATAAATATGGCTAATTGGGATAAAAATTCCCGACATGTGGCAATATAACCTGTCTATAGGATCTCCGACTCATGACATCCGCCGTTCATTTAGCAGGAAATGCTTCCTTTAATTACATTTCCGTACTTTTTCCTTGCCTTTTTCCTCCAGTCTCTCCTGGACTTTAGTTGCTCTCGTGCTGATCGAAGTTAACCGCCGAAATTTCCTCTATCTCCCTCTTCCACTAATCAGGAAATCCTATTTCGAGAATAATGGGCGGGTTCACATCTCCCAAAGCTTTTAGACAATAGTTATTTTTTGCTCACGTGATTTCCTCTCCTCTTCGTGTAATCGTTTCCGATGCCCAGGTTTTTTATTCTCACAATGTTGAGTCAAAAATTTGGCACAGCGGTATGCCGCATCTTCTGCTTCGGCATCCGACTTTTTTCCTATAACGTCAATGTAGCGCTTGATAAATGGACGTGACGTTATGGTTAAAGTTTGGGATAGTGCATTTGTACGAGTTTGACGATTTACGTGAAACCTGTATTGTGTGGAAGAATTTGTCGTTCCCATAAACAGTGATTGATGAAATTAAGTTTTTGTCATTGCTAGAGTACTAATTTTATTTCATCCTGACGATGTGTTAATTAAATTTGAGAACGTTAAATTAGACTGGAGGAAATTTCCGTCCTGCTGTGGCAAGTTGACGATTTTTACATCCGGATGAGGAGTTTCGAGCGCTAGAGCTCTTTAATTATGACCTGTCATTCGGAGTGTTAACTTTGGTGGGAAGTTATTTAGCTGATGGACCGACATAATTAATTCAAGATTAAATTATTTTATCCCAGCCTTAAGATGGGACGTCGACCATGGTGGGAATAGCGACTTGTGGAGGGTAAGAGGAATCTAGCACGCATGCGGAACAAAACATCTCACCTTCAGGATGCGTCAGGATTCGCGCCACCCTCCACTTTTGAAGCTTCTACGATCCGAAAACGTTAATGGTCTTTTTTTCCCTTCGATCCAATGTATTTCTCCTCGGCGAATTCCCCCCGCAATATATGGTTTGGATGGGATAGAATTGGGGATTCCTAGAGAGGGTCATTCTCTTTTATGTTTCCCTCTTTCTCTATCCGTCTCCCTCTCTCTTCTTTCTGTTTCCTTCTTTGTCTGTCTAATTGTCTCACTCATTCTCTCTCTCCTTCTCCCTGCGTGAAAAATGTGCAAACGTGCAAATGCTGTTTGATATTGATTTGTGATTGTTATAGATTTGTTATTATCCTGATGATTAGCAGTGTATATGAAACGTATTCAAAATTGCTCTATGGGTGATACCCAGAGCAAAACAATAAAAAATTCAAATTCGAATTCAAATTCTCCTTCTCCTTCCCTCTCTCTCTCCTTTGCTTCCCTCTCTCTCTCCGTCTCCCTCTTTCTCCTTCTCCCTTTACTTCCCTCTCTCTCGTCTCCCTCTCTCTCGTTCTCCCTCTCTCTCCTTCTCCCTCTCTCTCGTTCTCCCTCTCTCTCCTTCTGCCCCCCCCCCTCTCCCATCAAATATCTACAGAGTTATTCCACCTGGGTATATGTTTATTCCTACGCCTACCTCTCTGTACCTTTTGAACACTATATTACATGTTGTAAGGAAAAGAATAACGATCATTGTGTGCTCTGGAAATACGCCTAAACTACATCTTTTTGTTTTCAACCAGCATAGTATCCAATCCTAAGGTTGATTTGTTAATTGAGAGTAGATCTCACCTAGCGTAATCTAACCATCCTAAGCCATGATAAACTCTACTGCGTCTGAAAATTCACGCATCACCTTGAGAATTTCCTTTCTCCTTACAGTCTGCGGTTTCCCCGAAAGAACCGATTTTCAGGAAATCACTCATTTGGGGATCTATTTGGAGGCATCACATCCACAGCCATCACGGTCTCCAAGGAAAAGAGTGGATAATAATAATAGCTGGGGAAAGAGTTAGGTGGGGAAAACAGAGAAATGGTGAGATGCGGCACGCGACTGCAGGTTTTGGGATAGTACAAGCTCCATTCTGCTGCTCCCCGACCGTGCTTTCCTCCCCACGTTTCTCTCAAACCAACGAACCACGTTCCTCTTCCGGTCAGGGAGGGAACGGAGGAGGAGACGCCGGATCAAGTCCTCCCACTCATTCTTCCTTCCTTCCTCCCTCCCCCTTCGCATCGACGGCACTTCCCTTCGCCGGAGGTGCGCGGCCTCCGACGTAATAGCTGGACATCTACGTACATGGTGATGCGTGCCGCGAATGACACATTCGTTTGTGTACGAACGGGAGGAAACGGATGCGTTCCCCTCTTTTCGTCCGGGTGCATGCGCGTGCACTCCGTTTGGAGGTCGGTGTGGGGAATGTCATCATCTCTGCCCCTTTTCTCTCTCTCGATTTTGGTGGTTTTCCTCTCCTCTTCCCGAACCTCTATTTACGAAAAGAGAAATAAAACGGCTAAAAGGAACCCCCCCCTCATATATTAATATATGTTTCTTTTTGAGACTCGACCAAAAGGCATTGCAGACCTGGGGTATGGTGCATTTTGCGCAGGAGGAGGTAGAGAGTCATCTAGGAGACCTTCCGATCTTCATATTACTTATGTCCTTACATTCCCATCCTTGTATGCCTTTCCTCCCGGTCTAAAGGGCCTAATATTAGCGCTGATCAGACTTGAAACAGATGATAGAGTTTCAACTAAACTTTTCAACTAGTATAAACATATACTTGGTGGCTATTCTGAGCGTTGACTTACTTTTATCCTTCCTTTTATGCCTTTTCTCCCTGGTTTAAAGAGATATTAGTGCTGACCAGACTTGAAACAACACCCCTGAATTGGTAGTCATTACATTTCTATTTATGATGTTGTCTGGACTTCTAGTCCGGGGAAAAAGTCCAATCATAAAAGTCCGTGGGAAAAAGTTCAATACATTTTTTTTTATCCAAACCAAATTGGACAAAAGTCAATTGAACATAAAGTCCGAACCAAAATGGAGGGGGTTGGGTTGGGTTTTTTGGATTTGACTTTTCGTAGGCGGACTTTTATAATTAGAATTTTTGTCCGGTAGTCAGTTGAAACATATTTGTGCTCTTCTGAGCTACGTTCTTATAACTCTCAATTCTTGTGTGCCTTTCCTCTCGGTTTTAAGATATATGGTGACGACCAGACTTGAAAAAACACCATTTTTGGAGGTAGAGAGCTAGTGGTGTGGAGATATATTAGGAAGATTTGCGGTGGTTTGGGGTGTTCGCTCATAGGTGTCCGTTACACACCTATGCATTGGTTCGCGAAATTACATAATTTATTCGCTTATTTAAATTAATAACTGTTTAAGGAATTAGTAACATTCCTGAATGTTTATATACTTTGCGATATGTCACATTGTGTCATATGTGTATGTCGTAGCGATTGAGTTCGAGACCGAGAGGTGACGACACGAAGAGAGAGGTGCCTGCATTTTATTTGAGTCGGCAGGACCTCCGTCATCTGGCGTGATCTGGGATACGCCCCCATCCTCCCGCCTCCCTCTCCTCCCCGCGACGTGTGATGGGAATATTGGAACGCGATTATACCCCCATGGTGGGATATCCACTTTTTTTTAATCCTCCTCTCAGCGGGGAAGAGAGGGTGCGAGGGAAGGGTGGATGGTTGTCGACAGGGGTCTGAGAGTCGTGCGGGGAGCGAACCGAGAAGGATTTCATTCCTTCCTACTCGGCATCATTACGTATGTGCCGTGCAGAGTGCCTAACGATTTTGACTGAACTGATACCGGCCCAACTCTCTAAAGAGTGCTCTCGCTCGAGAGGCCCAATACGTTCCCTCCACCCCTCCCTTCCCTCACCTCTGCTCTTTACCTGGATGACTCCGTGAGTGTGCACTTTACGAATTCATTCAGATGCTCGAATAAGATCCCATTTCAAACTCTCTCGCTTCGCAGTGTGATTTTTTCGGGTCGGAAACTGACGTTGCAGGAAACTACGTTAAGAACGCCGAAGAGGAGTTCTCTCGAAGTAACTTATTTATAATCATTCTAACCGCATGTTTTTCCCGATTTTATTACTCGATCGTATTACAGAAAAAATATACGGGATCGGTTTATTTTAGACATCCTTTTGCGTTGTAGATAATGAAAACAAAAGGTTGGGTTTGAATAAGGTTTATGGTCAGGGGAATACTGAATACCAATTATTTACTTGAGATTTACAAATTTACAACTACATTTAAACTGTGTTACCGATTGGCGTGGAGAATCATTTCGTTCTTACTGGATAACAGTGGCGTTTTTACCACCTATGCAGTAAAATAGTTTTTTCATTTGATCTGAATTTATACGTTGTTACATGTCAGTTATGTTTGTCATGTATACAACCAGTCTTCTTTAAGGCGAATTCCATTGAAGTAATTGGTGAACTAGATGAAAGAGGATTGAGGTTAATTACAAAGAATATTGGAATGAGGAAAGAGAATGTTGAATGAGTCATTAGATTGATTGAAAATTCTTTGAAATTTTACTCTTTACAGTTGAAATATACAAGCTAGATTTTGATGGATCATTTTAGGATCCTTAGGATTCCTCAATTTCTAAACAATGTAAGCACCATTCTTACCACTTAATTAGTATTATCACTTAATCTCTCCATGTTGTCCCACAATTCCATTACCTTTAAAACATATGTTTTTAAAACTCTGTTTTCAACTTTAATTTCCCAAGAATACTTAGTAATTTCGTGAATAATTAAATTTTCCACCTTTGTGAATCTTCTCCATCTATTTTTATGAAATTCCTTCCTTTTGATGGAATGTAAAATAGTTTGGAATCTCTCTGATTTCCTCCATTATCTTCCCAAATCTACTGCTTACACGTTTTTTTTATCCAGTTGTATATTTTCATTCTTTGCCCTACCTCTCGGAAGCCACTAAATCATACCCTCGTGCTCTTTCTTTTAATAGCAACTAATAATGAATGCGAAGCCAAGCACCGGGCTAATTCTCACATTTCACATCAGATTACCCATTCATTGTTTGATTCACCGATCTTTAATGTTCACCTTCTTATCCTTTGAGTATCAAATTACTTTCATTTTATTAGTCGTGTCATCATCATGCATCTCGCAGTGTTCCCATATGTGGAAGGTCTCTTGGCTGACGATCCTGCTATGTATTGAATATCATAATTACTCCGGAATGTTCATGTGCCTCTCTGCTTTTATTTTTCCTCGTTTAGCCCAACGCCAAAACATGCTACCGACGTATTCTACATTACAGTACCAATATATGTGGCGAAGGATGGAAATCAGTCAATGAGAATTAAAATTAAAATAATGGCATATTTAGATAAATGAACCTTAAGTTTACTATAAGGCTAGTAGAGCAATGGCATAGTTGTAACAGGCAGAAGACTTGTAGTTGGTAGTTACGTAGAGGAGAACGGGCCTAGTAGCTGGGTCGGAAGAAGAATTCCGACCCAACTACTAGGTATCAAGGGGTACAAAGAGATCGGGAATGATTATAGGAACCTTAAGTAAAGACGTAAAGAAAAGTTTATTGAAACTGTATAATGTTGCCTTATATTGTTTCGAAACTTTGTAATAATAAAAAAATTGTTACTACCACGTTTATTGACCGATACTATGAAATGTATGAAATGGTTTCAGCCGTAACTAGGTGGAATTTTTTCATCATAGAATTAAGGGGATGGACTAAGGAAAGTGATATCATCGAGTAGGAGGAGGCCCGAATGTTTATGTAGTCCGATTGTCCGTATTTCGTAGGCGTCCATCTTCCGTCCTTTTTGACAGTATTGGAGGATTCCTGGTTCGAAGCCACTCCGGTGACCCATTTCCAGTAGATGTAGAGAGCAAAAGTCGACGAGGTATCCTTGTTTTTCCAGCATGCTTTATGTAATTTAGCCCTTACATTAAAATTTCGCCCATCTTGCCCAAAGTAGAAACACTTAGAATCTTGACAAATCATTTTATATACCCTCGATTTCGTACCAGGTTCATACGACTTTGGAATTATCCAACTACCGTATGAGGTTATTGTTCATAGTAAAATTTATATTGAACTTATCTTTGGGGATATGATTTGAAACGGAATATGTTAACGGACCAATGAAGGGCATTTTGAACCATTTATTGTTCCTTTTTAGAATGGGTGACAAGGAACTCAGGTGAGACCATTTTTGTTTTATGTTAAGGATCTTGGTTATCAAAAACTGTTTATACCGCATCCGTATGGGTGGGTTTTCTATATATGTAAAACTTATGTTCGTTGCTCGAATATAAATGGTTAAGTCTAAAAGGTTTAATATTGATCCCACGACTTCTGCTGTCATTTTTATTTTTTCGTGGCGACTGTTTAAAAGGGTTAAAAAAACTTCAGTTGTCGCTTGCTACCCGTCTATAGACATAAGACGTCGTCCTCGTATCTGTACCAATATACCACATTTTTAGTCAAATATTTCCCGAGTTAAAAAGCTGTCTTTCCCATTCATCCATTAAAATGTCTGCTAAGAGGGGCGAGGGTGAGCAACCCTTAGCATTCTTAGTAGTCGGTCAATAAAAACGTGGAAGTCGCAAAATTGTTTTTATTATGACATCCTTCCACAAAGTCGAAGCTTCAGTTTTTTATTATATTTCGAAACTTTGCCCTTGATCAAGAAAGTTGTCTTTGATTGGAGCTCTTTGGTGACAGTGACGAAGAATGTAGAAAGTGAAATGGTCAGTGAGTTAGAAAAACAAATATGAATGTTTTGGTAGGGGAGTTGAGACCGCTTTTTGGGAGAAATCCGAAAAATGCAGGAAAATAGATAAATGACAAATTACAAGGAATATGCTGAAAGCGGTGGTATAAGGTAGATTATTGTGTAAGCGACTCTTGAGTTATGAAAAGGATAGTGATTTAGATCGAATGATGGCAGTCGGAGATATCGTAAGTGGACTTATACATATGCACATACATGCCTTTCCTCCCGGTTTGAAGAGATATTAGTGTTGACCAGACTTGAAACCACCCCGGAATTGGTCATTGCATTTCTATTTATATTGTAGCTTGGACTACTAGTCCGGGTAATAAGTCCAATCATAAAAGTCTGTGAAAAAAAGTCCAATATGATTAATTTAAAATATCAAAACCAAATTGGACATAAAGTCAAAACCAAAATAGATTTGGTCTGTACTTTATGTCCAATTTGGAACGATGGGAGGAAAAGATGGATGATTGTCATTTATGTGTGGAATCAGTCATTCACTTACCTACAACTGATGGACTTCCATTAATTTAAAACCTTACTGAAACTATCCACATTTATACTAGTATAAGATGTTTATTATTTTCTGTGCGTCAAAGCTGTGTATATATTTTCATTGCCAATATATGTAATCTGGTGAATTGTGATTTAGTCATTTAATCAGTATAAAAAATGACAAACATCAGAATTTCTGTTATCAGTGGAAACTATACCTATGGGATCCATTCCTTCTGGTGTTAATGGTTTCTAAATGTGATTTGTTACCGGAAAGAAATATTCTCTTTCAACACTTACCTAATTCATCCAGATAGTATGTGTACCATAGCTGTTATTAGATATGTATTTAATGTTGATTCATGAACTGTTTAGTTGATATCAAGATTTTTCTACATCCAATTCCTCTTGTTTATTTATTTGAAAACGACATTAAAAAATATTAGCGCCAGAACACAAAGTTATGTAATTCACTTAGATATACAACAATAAGTTCACACACTAAATAAACACACTAAATTCGAATCAGTAATAAATCCGTCCAAAAACATAACATTTTAGGATTACTTGCTCATTCATTCAATAAAAAAGAATTCGGCAATGGAGTGAACTTTGTGCATGTACAGCTACCCGATGAAGAGAAAATGTTGCTTTACACTGTTTAAAACAACTTCTTTTGTTTTAATTTAAAGAACATAAAAGTTGGCAAAACTAATGACAAAGGATTAATCCAGATAATGTTAAAGCTTGATGCCAATAAGTATCTGTCTCGTGGTTTTACAGAGGTTTTAAGTTTCAGGTTTGCGTCGGAAGGCGAAAAAAATTGATACTTTTTTATTTATGCTCGAATAATATTTCAAGAAAAGGAGCTAAAAATGTTATCTCATACCATACAACGCGGCATGAAACAAGATAAAATTTGGTATTAATCTCTCTGAGACTAATTGGACCGGTTTCTTATACTCGTAACTGACGTTTAAACTCGAGTATCCATAATTTTTATTTCGGTAGTACAGTTACCACCGTTGGTTATGCATTATTTATTTATTCATTTTCAATTGCCCACAAACGGCACTTACAAGGCCAATTACAGTGGGAACTGTAACATTTTTAATAACAAGGACGAAACACACACATCCATGCCCTAGGTGGAGATTGAAAAATATACCCTGTCGGGATTTCAATCCGCGACGGGGTTGGCAGACGAGGACGTTACCCCGCCTCCACCGAGACCGCCCAATTACATTAACTTTCAGAATTACCTTCTCAGTCGGTGACTCTTGTGCAATAATTTTATTCTTCACTGTTGCGAAGCAGCTATGAAAGAACAAAAAGCGACTTATTATTACTACATTACCGGTAATGGTAGCATTAGAGACTTTATAGGCTCACGGTGAGGCCAAGATTACTAAATGCATGCCAATTAGTTTGTTTTTCTTCCGAATCGAAGATGGAAGTTCAATTTACCAATATCCCATCGTACATTGTTACAAAATTAGAGAAATTGATTGCCGAAGAGTCGTCGCTTACTACGCCGAAAACTAGTCTTTTTTCAGTACACAATTCGCGAAAAAACAAAGAAGTAAGGGAAAATAGGTACACTTATTATAAATAAAAACCATATTCATTATGCTTCTCCTCCCAGCGTCATGGATGGTGTCCAAACATCCCCTGCCACACGTCCTTGTAGAGGCTTTTGCCTGATTGTATTAATGTAAATTGTTTCGATCATACGGATTTTCATTTACGTGAAAAGCAAAACTGTTGTTGCTTGTCAGGAAAAATTTAATTGAAACATCTCAAGGTGGTGTGCGTCTCACGATACTAATTGCTTGGACACGGGCAAATGGAATTCATATATATATGCACCGTGAAAAGCGCTAAATTTTTACTCCTCTCATAGGTACGTATGTAATAAAAAGTTCTCGTGCTCTAACTCAGTGAAGATCAATCTTCGTACAATTTTGGTGGTCATTTTAAAAAAATTGCATGCATAATGTAATCTATGAAATTGGCTGCCGAACATATGGTCGCCCAAACTCATTGAAATGTTGAAATAAAGATTTTCTGGTAATTGATGTTGACATTGCACTCGTAGTTTGTCATTTCTCTACTTTAGCAAAGAGAAAGGCTAGGTATGCAGAGGTTCCTATACTCTCGGGATTCATTATTACTGAATTAGGTGAATTAATTATTTCGTTCGGTTATAATGTATTCGTACATGAAGCTGCCCATTATTTGAAATTTAATTATTTAGCACTCTTGATTAATTAGAAATGATTGGTCCCACGGTTTCAATTAGTCAAAAATTACGTTTTTAGAATGCTTACTTAAATATTGATAGTTTAGTATTAATATATGATCGCCGCAAGTCTTTTTAATAATTTGGGGTATACTCTGGCATATTTTATTATAGGGAAAAAAAGATTGAGATGGTTTCGAAAATTACCCTCCGCCAATATTAGTAATTGGATATATTTTTTAATTTGTATTTTTGTGGAATCGTTAACACCATTGCATGTTACCAGTTTGAAAATAGACCGTATTTATTATTTTAATCGTGGCGCAAAAGTACGTATCAATCCTTTAAATTACTCCCTGATTTTGTTGATCATAGGGGCTTGAGATCATCGAACTTGATTTTTTTCAGGAATTTCATAAAAAGAAGCTTTCCTGAAATCGCCATGCCCATAAGGAACTCTCTAGCTAATCATTTCACATCACTGATTTCCAGTCCAAGTGATTTGGCGCTTATAATTTTTAATTTTTTCCGCCCAAACCTTGATCGTTAGGGTATCTAGTGCCGTTTGGTCTCTCATGTTGGAATTAATTAAATTCGCCATTTGCCTAATTGTATTCTGTCGCCATGAACCTATATATCTCTATCGTCTATCTTATAGCTGACCTACATTCGGTCTTTTAAAACGAACTCTTTTATCCTGTTTATATATATATATATATATTTATTTTGTCTTGTATTTTCTTTTTTTTCCACGTGAGCTAAAGAATAGTTTCGATCACCCTCGCCGTCCGTTGGCTATCTCGCTAGATCCCTGTGTTTGTCCGCCTCCGTTTCCATTCCTGTCCCCTTCTCTCTCTCTCTCTCTCCCCCCTTACTCGCTCCTCTTTTCTACACCCATGTGGATCCAATTGTGTCACTCTGCTGCTCCCTGGTCTCCTTTCCACCCGATCCGGTGAGTTCAGCGGATTGCTCGAATTTCAGTAGTCATTTGATTTGCGTACTCTGTGCGGGGTTCGCAACTTTTGGATTGCTGGGGAATAGCCCTGCTCAGAGTTTTTTTTTCCTCCTCCGCCCCATCCCTCTATTCCCCTCACTTTTTTTTAATACGTCTACTTCCAGCGCTCTTGAAGGGCTTAGCTATTCGGCGTGCACCTTGCCAATCTTTTAGGGATCGAATGTCAGGCAGGGTTTCCTCTGTCGATGAGGAACGCTGGGAATGCTAAAGTTGCGGATTTTGTGTTTTTTTTTAATATCGAGAGTTGCATATTGTGGGCAATGTTTTTTATTCTCTAGTCATTTTTTTATTTAAATCTCCAGGAAAGATGAAAGGTCACGAAAGGTAAATTGTATTTTTTTTAGGGAGACGCATGTCTTATTTTAATATTCACGTTCAGGAAATTATAGTAATGTAATTACATTAAAGCCGAATTCCTCCCTTTTTTTGATTCCATTGCATTTTTCATAACAACTCTATTTTATTCTGGATAGATTCCCAGTGATGTTACTCATCAGCTCATAAAACTATTCCCAATAATTTATTTGTTCAAGATATCTATTTTAATTCCAACCGAGTCATTTACATTTTCATGAAAGATTTACTACCTATGTGCCAAATCTCTTACTATTTGAAACTTCTACCAAAGGTGCATACACTTAAATATTTTTGCTTTCATTCGTTTCAGGTGAGTTTGTTGACCTTGGGGCTAATAGTTTTCCAAAAGATGGAGTACCTTTACTTAATTTGGTAAGTACTTAACGAGTCGATTTACTGCAAATTAAAGTAACTAACCGTGTTAAAAATGAGTGACATAAACAGAAAGGCGAAAGGGAAGGTGTTTAGATTTTGTATAGGACATATAGGAACTGTTTGGTGGAAAAGGTTGAGAAGTGAAAGGGAGTTAGAAAAAGAGTTTCCGTTAGATACTGAATGTGTTATTAGAGATTATATTGAGTTGAAGAATGAGGTGGACAAATATTCCGCACCTTTTACCGTCTTTAAGAATTCTTAAAGTTTGTAAATTAGGGTTTCCAAGGACTCCATTTTATATTCAGCAGGAATTTTTCCCCCTTTAAATAATAGACTTTTATTTCTTATCTGTATAATATATGATATTTGATTTGATCTTAAAATCGTTCTTCCCTAATAACACCTTTGCACCCTCATGCAAATAACTCTCCCAACTCCAATATTTGGAGTGTTTTGACTTGTTTGAGGTAGAATCGTGTATTCACTCATAGATTTCCTATGTCGGAAACGTAGTGAGAGGCCAAAAGTGATTTATTTAAATTCCATGTGCATACCGGCCATTAGAAGTGCCCTATTACATAAAATTAAGATTTACGATGATAATTTTTATCCTTATGGTTTGCAGAACATCCCTCCAACACTATACAATATTAGTTAGGTGTAAATTTCAAACTATGAGATAATCCCCTCATTCAAGGAAAAGCGGGGGTTAATTGGTTTGAACTATGGAGGCTACTTTGTCATCGAAATAAATGCAACCATCATTTCCTGGGGTATGGTCCGAAGAAACATTACCGCAACAGAGGAGTGCACGACAGGATGTGTTCTCCTATTATTCATCTTGTGGTACCCTATTCTTCGCGTTTGTCTGAGTAATTTGTCTGAAAGCTTGCTGGAGCCCATTAAGCACCCAGTGCATTTCATTTCAAGTAGCGAATTTACGAGAATTTATTTGAATAAAAACATCCATGTATTTTATACCACTTTCATTCCAATATGTAACTATTTAGTCATTTAGTATTCGTATCTTACTTATTTTTCTCTTTCTTTCTATTCTTATTTGCTTTTTGTCCCATCTAAGCCCTTACTTCTCCATCAGTGACGTACCATTCATGTGTCTATCCACTTTCGTAGTTTTTATTATGTTGACTACCCTTCCTATTGGATGGCAAACTGGATGGGAAAACCTTCAATTTAGAAAGAATTACACCGCATTATGAAAGTTTGTTAGTTTGGAAAATGATATTTTTTAAGTTTCACGAGTAGCTAATGGAAATGCTTTTCTGGTTTCTGAGTAATATATTAATTGACAGGAACGCTATTGCATTATTTGTATAGCTTAGTTGACTTATTCTCTTCGCGATATTGTATTAATTTTTATAATTACAGAGTAGGCAGTACGGAACGGTCGCTAATATTTTACGAAAAATAGCTCTTTAAAATATTACTATTGAAGTGAACTTATTTCACGAGAGTAAAATAACAGCCCCATAATATTTGGCCGAAACTGGATTTATTTTCTGCGGGAGTTAACTATGATTAGGTAATTTTCTTTCAGTTTAAAAAAAACCTTCCAATTAAAGAAATCTTGAGGATAGCGTAGAAGCGAAACGGTGACCAGTTTGTTTCCCTATGCATGTGGTTTCCTCACAGGGTTCTGACGCACGGAAAATTACAGGTCCCAAATAGTTGACGTTGGTAAAAGCATCTCCAGTATATCAACTCGGATCCCTCCGATAAATAACCCAACATGTCAACAGATGACCCTGATCTCATATTTCCATTAAAAGAAATTTTTAATTTTTTTCTCCGTGAAACGGCGAAACACTTAGATTTGAAATCTATGCAAAAACATCGACAACGCAAATATTCTCAAATGTCCTAACAGTATATGTCATTTTTCCTTCTCCTTTTATCTTTTTAAACACCTTCTGCATCAAAATAATGACGGATCTGAAATATGCGAAAATAGGAATATGTAAGATAATCAGGTAAGGTAACTCCAAGTATCCAAATGATTAAAACTAGTTTCACTAGTTGAAACATATTTTTAGAAGATTTTTAAACCTAGATTTCCCTCTACCCTTCCATTCCTATCCTTCTTTATCCTTCCTCCCGGTCTGAAGAGCCTATTAGTGCTGACCAGACTTGAAACAACACCTTGAAAAAAAAAAAAAATAACTCCAAGTTGAAACATATTTTTAGAGTCTCTTATAAGCCTAAACTTCCTCTCCCCCTCCATACCCAACCTTATATACCCTTCCTCCCGGCCTGAAGATCCTAATAGCTAAACCAGACTTGAAATAACACCTTTAAAAAAAAGTAACTCCAAAACATTTCCGTCTTCTACCCTGAGGTTATATCCTTTTATACCGTTCTTCCTGTTCTCAAGATCCTAAGTTCCTGTTACAAGATAGTGCTGACCAGACTTGATACCGGAAGCTGAAGTTACTCGTATTAGCTGTTTTGAGATGTTTATTTATTCCCAGATAAAAGTGCCTAATTTATTTGTTTACGTATCATAGTTTGAGAGAATCAATAAAACGATATGAATTTTACTACTTGATCCGGATACGACATATTTATGTTCTTTATAATGCGTGATTTAGAACTCCCACGGAAGGTCACACTCCGACTCGAAATCTTCGTTCCGATTTCACCAGTCGCTTTCTTTGATTCATGATAACTCCATCCCCATTTAACCACAAAATTTATGATTATTGTTAGCAATTACCAATGAGTTGACCCATTTGAAGTGATTATCAGATGGATTGGAATTTCATTTCTTATTGATGTTAAATATTATTAGTACGGCAATGTTACTTTACATTTGAGGGAACTTGAACAATGATCTGATATGCTGGAGATATTGTCTTGATTTTCGTTGGTGAAATATAAACTTGGTGTTACCCTAGGATCCATTACCATGAAATAAGACAGGAAGGCTCGCTTCCATAAGGGCCCATTGTATAGGATTTGAAATTCACTTGGCCTGTTACATACCAGGTGGCTCTGCACGCACCAGAATCCAATATGGCCGCCTACAAATGGCAGGCAATTCAAATACATAGAAATTCGAATTTTATTGCATTATTTTTAGTTTTTCGTATTTCAATTTCCTTTATCGTGTATTTACGCCTAAAATGGGGAAAAGGAAAAGATTTCGAGGTAAACGTAGGAATGGGATTAAAGCAAATGGATGAAATTGTTTACTAACACATTTGGTAAGAATTTATGTATGTAGTTATTTACTTAATAGAAATAGGCTGATTTATAAATATATATATATATATATATATAATGACTTTGACGGTACATAAATTAAAATATTTAGGAAAATATAAATCTTATATAGGAATAAAAAGGTGGCACATTCGAAATAAAAATAAACATTCAGGGCAAACATTATTCACGTACATCATCCGGGAACAATGTCAAACTATATATAAATAATTGACCTGCAAATTAACTACAAAACATGTTCACTATCTTTTCTAACTAGGTTACCTTGTGGCCATGCGTATTTTATTCTCTAATCGTACAATAGAAAAATGTTTTCTACAATCTATATCCCTGATTTTACTTGTTTTTAAAGTGGTTGTTTCAAGTCTGGTGTAGCTATTTGGCTCTTCCGACAGGGAGGATGGGTACACAAGGATGGAAATTGAAGGGTAGGAGGTAATTTAGGTTTAAAAAGCCTCTAAAAATATGTTTCAACTAATGAAACTACATCATATACCTTCTTTATTTTACTTTTTTGTGTTATTTCAAGTATGGTTTAGCTATTAGGCTCTTCAGACCGGGAGGAAGGGTACACAAGGACGAAAATGGCAGGGTAAAAGGATTTTACTTTTGTGATTTGATCTAAAAAGAAATTTTTGGGGTTTTTTCAACATCGAAGATAATTTGCGCACAAAGGCACGTTCCCAACATGTAAATAATTGGTAACTAGGATTCATTGGTCTCCTGTTATCACGTCAATCCATACTTCCATGGAAAAATATGGAAGAATGGCATGCGTTCCATGTACGTAGGTCATTGGACTCACCAGAGTCCGCACTGTTTCAGTACCACTGCTGCCGTCTATAGGTATCGGCGGGAACGTAGAAGTAAGCCTTCCTGTTGTTGCCAATATTTCGGAGGAAACAAGACTCCGTCTCCACATTTTCAGCCCGAAGAATTTTCTAAATATTTCGACTTTATTCTGCCAGGGTTATGATCCCATTTTATTCACGCGTGCCCTCCTCTTTCTCTACCTTCTTCCCCTCACTTTTTGTCCCCCCTTCTCCTCTTGCTTCATTTTCCTCCGCCAGGCAATATCAAATGAGCGCGATATTTTTAGGTTTCCCAACCAAATGGGGCGCGGGAGACACCTCGCTTACTTATATGTACTTCTCAATATGACAACTTCGGTCACATCCGCAAGAATCCATCTTCCCTGCTGGTTAAACCAGGCACCTACTTTATGTCCATAAGAAGGCGTTTGAATTCCTGCCAAATGCGTCGGTGTGTTTCTTGCCGCGCAGCATGCATCAGTGATCAAAACTTGGGCCTTTCTTCTCCGTGAAGAACCTCTCAAGGACAGAGGAAGAGGCTAACCGTAATGGATCAGCGTGCCCAAGTCTTCCCGCCCCTTTTCGCCAGAATCTAGACTTTGCGGCCTGGTTTTATGTATTCGCTATGTGTGTTGTTGCTCCTCCAGTTTAGCTCCGTCCCGAAAAAGCCGCTCCACTCTCCTCTCTGTCTCCCTGCACACAAACACACACACCCTCTCTTTGTTTTCCGTCCCTTGCGTCTTCTTCTTCTATCTTTTCCGATCCCTCTCCTTCCTCGTCCACATACGCTTTTCTTTCCATGGTTCTTTATCTCGAAGCCAGCACAAACACACACACACACAATCACACGCCAGCTGACACGCACACATCCCCAACCCATAGTCACACTCAAGGCTATCTAAAGTGGAGGCGCGTGTTCCGGTATCCGGAGTTTGTCCCCGGAGGAATCTCCCTCCCTCGCCCCCCACTCCTCCTCCGCTCCCCTCCCTTCCCATGAACGATAAAGGGAGGGAGGGGCGTCGAGGAAAGCGAGTGATAAGGGGGGGGGGGGGGGGGGGGGGGGGGGGACGGGGGGGGCGGCCGGGGGGGGGAGGAGGTGGGAGGTACATAAATACATTAAAATATATTTATAAATTTCGT
>WURS02133967.1:0-22303 GCA_011762765.2 Rhinocypha anisoptera | reverse complement strand
AAATATTTAATAACAGCTCGATACTCGATTTTGTCCATTTTCACAAAAACACATCAACTCACTCAAACAACTGTTACATAACAACTGCACATCCAAAATGGCTGAAACTTTGGTGAGTAACTGTCAACAGTTGAACAACGAAATTCACTAGCTTTTATTTATGAGTGCTGCCATCTTCACGTTGAAGTCAGAAACTTTTCAGACCACCTTCGTAGGTTGGCCGCATTATATCTAAATATAATCCCTCTTCAAATCTGCATACTTCCTACCCCCTGTCATTCTGTCCAAAATCCCTAGTCTCTTCCTACCCCTACCCTGCTTCCCCAAAATTCTGCCCTCTATTACAACCTTTAGCAACCCATTGCCTTTGAGTATTCCCCTTCCATCCACCTTTCATGTCTTTTCTGGATCTCTCGCTTCAAACGCCTCTCCTCCCCTACCATTCTCACAACTTCTTTCGTTTTCCTCTCTGTCCACTTCACCTTTTCCATCCGTCGCCAAACCCACATCTCAATAGCCTCCAATCTATGCTCATTTTTACCACTGGTCAGTTTTTAATCACATTTACCAATTTTCCTGATGGAATAGAATTTGAATGATGAAAATTTCTATGGATGGACTTTTCTATAAAACTCCAACCTGATTCTTGCATTTAAGAGTACTCCCCATTAATATGTACATTAGGAGATTCATTGCTTAGAGTACTCACCTGTAGGCCTACTATTTATTTGTAGCAGTTGCAGAATAAAGCTGGGCCTTGCAAAACTAATACCCTTAACTCACTGTCGTAAATTGAACTGCAATGCCAATAAGGCATTCCTTCAGCCATCTCGCATTTATTTTCCAGGTACGTGAATCTGCGGCTGTGTGCCATGCTCCCTCGGCTTGGTGCCAAAGGCTGCAACGGCACACTCCTCCTCGAGAATCCTGTGGGCGAGTATCCTCTGTCCATGGCACAGTTCAGGAAAGAGGTATGGAGGCTGCATGCCACTTTCTCCCCTATCACACCTTGAGAATTTCAATGAAAGCAGAGTCAAAGCTGCACATTTTTCTTCCTCTGCTGCCACAAATTGGATATATTTACAGAAATAATCACTGGAAAACACTAAAACAAGTGTTGGGGGTGATATTTATGGATGTTTCTCAGACACTTAAATACAATGGGAGAAGAAACATGCATCAATAGTCAGAAATAATTTCACCGTATAAATTTGGTTCAAATCAAATAATTATTTGCCTATAGTATTAGCATATACAACTCCTATGTATTGCATACTTTGTATGCATTCTTTAAAGCATTCAATACATGCATTGTCCCCAGTTACAAACCTCTTCCTGTATAACATTAATAAATGTTATACAATTAAATTTTTGTGGCTCTTGGGAAAGTGTTGTATCGTTAATTGTGCATTTCCCATTCAATAAGTGAACATTGGATTAAATAAATTATTATTATTGGGTAGGACAATCATCTGCAGCTTTTACTCTCCTTTTCATCTTGAGGAATTCACAAGTATGATGGACTTAGATGTCACATTTGTGTAAATGTGGGTTGTCTGTGATTATTAATAATAAAACAATTGGAGTACTGGAAAAATAAGAAGCGTGGATTTTCCACTTATATATTTATTTTTCTCACGACCATGGTTTCATGTGAAAAAAAAATAGATTGGAAATATCCAAGTTTCATAATTTTCATTTTCTACTTCTAAATAAGACAATTGGTTAAATATAAAAACTGAAAAATCAGAAGTCAGTAACTTTGCCACACTTATTTTACCTGAAATAAGTCTTTGTAATAAAAGTTATATCCCAGTCATATTCAGTGAAAGAAGAATTTCTTTGCCTTAAATTCCTTGGACTTTCATTTAATTCATGACCTGTTATAAGGAATATTTTGATAATGGCACAATATGAAAAACCATGAATAATACCAGACACAATTATGTAATAGAAAAATGTCAAAACTCTGGGGTACTTGTGACTGGCTGTTTATATGTCTAAATTGTAAGTCACCATTCCCTCCTCTCTCTTCTCCCCCATAGATTGACAAACTCTTTGGACTCCATGGAGTAAAATACAGACTTTTCCTCCGCGAAGGCAGGACGATACAAGAATTCTTTCGAACTGACAGTGTGGATATTAAAGGATGGGCAGGGAAGCTGATTTTAATTTTTCCATTGAAAGATTTATGTGAGAGGCACAATTTTATCCATGATATCAAAAGAGGAATAGAAACTGTGAGGTATGTATCTCATTGAATGATGATCTATTATTATATAATTTACGATTGAGTATTCTCCTAGAAGTGTTTGTTAATGTGAAAACTGTTAGAATTGGCTAAGCAGACTTATTAAGTATTTTTGCAGGCAAACAATGCCAAAATTCGTCAAATGGTATTGGAGGAGAAACATAGCCATAAGACTCTATTTTTGTCAGAAATTGATTATTTTTTTGATCTGTGATAATGAGTATAGTGGTACAGTAGAAGTCGGCTATAACGAGAGCTGATAAATGATGAAAAATCTCTCATTACAATGCATACTCGTTATAGCTGAAGGTCATTTAAATTTACCTCTTTCGTCATTTATAACGGCACCAAAAGTGGGCGAAAATGAGCCATGAAGTAGGTGTATCAATCCTTCCGCAAATGCATTGGAAATAGATCATTTCATTGAAAAGATTTTAAAATATCATCACCAAAAGTCATGTACTCATAACTAATGTATGTCATGAGTATCTTTGGCAACATTTCATGAACAATCATAGATAAGGTATGGCCTGCGGTTAACAATTACGATTCCATAAATAATACGAGGGTCGAGAGATTGGCTGTCCTGCTAAGGGCAACACAGACAAATGAGCTTTTCCTCTATTGTCTACAAGTCTAGCTTGTAGCTCCATTACGTTCTTTTATTCCGATCGGCTATAAGGATGAAATAGCACCAGAAAATGACAGACTGGAGCATAGATTCCAAGATAAGTTGTTCAGTTGACCTGAAAAGGGGACCTTCTGTTGCTTTGCAGTCTTTCCCTCCCCGTCTGACCTTCAAATACCTTTTCCTGTATTGTCTATAAGTCTAGCTCATCGCCCCATATGTTCTTTTATTCCGATTGATCTGTTATAAGGACGAAATAGCACCAGAAAGGACAGACTGGAGCACATATTCCAAGATAAGTTGTTGAGTCATTCCTCAGGAAAGTCTCTGGCATAAAATCACAATCTCCTCTCGTAAAACCACCAGTCTCTTGTAAAGCCTTCCTTACAATGTATATTCAAGAGGCATGAGAATGTGATGAGTGTGTGAATCCTGCGAGTTATGCAACCCAAACAGCAACCATGGCAAAATCTACTCACTATAGTGATAGTGCAGATATGACCACTCGTAATAACCGGCGGAACTCCCTATGTTTTAACACGTGGACCAACCAACGCAAAATGATCACTCGCTATATCGATACTCTTGTTATAAGCCATACTCGCTATAGTGGACTTCTACTGTATTCTAAAGAAAACTAATTGAAGAGTCATCATTGCATTTTTTCAATCTGATAATTGGTTTGTAGAAGCTCTTCAATCGGTCCTGTGTCACCCACCATCCTCTTCATAGTTCCTAATTCTAACATTCTTTGCTATCTGTTTCTCATATGCCCACCTCTAATGTTCTTATCTTCTAAGTTCCCTTCTGGTTCAATTTTTACTAATCTTTCACGTCTCAATGTGTCCCCCTCTTCTTATCAGGAAGTGTAGTTCACAAGCTTCTCTTTTTGATGGCTGGTTTGGAGTACTTTGTCATTAGTCACTTGGCTTATCAATTTAATTAATTTCCAACATTTTTCTGTGGTGCCACATTTCCAATCTTCTTTTTTCTGAGTTTTCTGTAAATTAATTGCAGTTCCTTGTGATTTTTCTCTCTCTTGTAAACCCTTTCTTCACCATTCCAGAAATATACTATATGAAGTAATAATTTAAATGGTGTTTTTTCTAGCAATTCCTTTGAATGGTATAATGCAATTGCCACTTTGGAAAGGGCTACTGCAAAATAAAAGCACCAAGGGGGGCACTCACCTCTGTCCCTACCTCATTTACTCTCTCTCACTCCTCCTTGGAGACTTTTTACTGTGATGCATGTCTCAATGTTTCCATGGGAGATTCAGAAGCTTCTCTGTTCATTTGACCTCGAACTTCTTGTAATTTTTGGAAAGATTTTTCTCATTGCCAATTTATTGATCAAAATCTGACAAACGGTGGTGTGAATCAAATTCAACTCTTCCCCTCAACTCAGCGTCACTCTAGAATTCACTAGAAAAAGCTGTTTCATGAAAAAATCACTATGGACAAACAAATGAATTCAGCCACTTCAAACTCATACTGAAGGCATATCACATGTTCACCTGCTGCCCCTCCAAGACTTCCCAGTTTTTCCAGATTGAATGCTATGTTGCTAGTCTCATTACATAATTTACACACCATGTATAACCAACCCCAAGTTGGATCCCTATTAGTAAACAACAATAGCTGTTTCCTAAGTAATAAATAGATATTTCCGTCTCTGTATGAATTTTTGTCTTGTCAGGTTCATTAACATAGACTTTGAGGGAAGGAAAGGAACAATTCTATTGGAGAATCCCAGTGGAAACCAACTTCTGGACCTGGAACGAGTGAAGAGGAGGGCAATGATGCTGTTTGGTCTGCAGTGTGACGATCATGTGTGGTTGTTCTCTTCATCCGACTGCAGCTCTCCACTCGTCCAGGTCACTCCATCGTGCCATGGGAGAACCTTCTTCTTGAAGAGAAACTGATGTTTTCGGACCAGGAGATATGCAGACAGCCACAAAGTGGCTGTTGTTGTTTTGTTAAATGGTTTGAGGATCACTTTTGAAAGTTTCTAAATTTTATTATTACATATTATTATTTGGCAATCAAGTAATTGTCATTGTTGATTCCGATGACATTCAATGTTTAAGATGAGTTGCATTCCAGGAATTGCTCTTCTGTTTCGATCCCTCAAGTCCAAAAGGGGTCAAATTGTTACAAATTTTGTTTCTTTGGTGGATGTCGAACAGGAATTGATACAAATAAAAACATGAAAGAAAACTATATCATTCATAATGATTCCCTAGTATTGTTCCACACTGGTTGCATCGGTCTTCTTCAGCATCAAATAAAACCATATGTGAGGACTTAAGAAACCACAAGTTTCATAATTTGTAAGGGACATAAGTCTTACAAGGATGACTGTGGTAATATCGTACTGAAAATCATCAATCCAAGTTTGGAGAAGAGGAAAAATTAATACTTGTATAAGATTAGTCTGTGTTTAGGTAAGCAGAGAAATGTGTAATGAAATGTCTAATGAAATGTCTGTGGTGAGAAGGTTGCCAGAAAGGCATCTGGAGTATAAACTAGGACATCTTTGAATGATTCATAGATTTTGAGGGTTTGGACTGCTCACAGTGATTTGTTATGCATCTTAGACTGAAATAGGATGATGATGTTGATTTGATTTCTCATTTTCAATATTTTTCTGATTATAGTGCATTAAAAGGTCAACTCTAGCTTTGTATCATAACTATGACTTTTGCAAGATTATGGAAATTCACACTTCCATTTGCTTTCAAGCAGGACATGGTGGCTTTGACCCCATTTCTCCTAAAAAAAAAAAATCCTAGAATTTTTTGGGCTTGAGGCTGAATGATACAGGGCTTTTTACCAATTTGCTGTTATAGTAGTCTGTATTACCTAAGTTATTCAGAGAATGCTGACTTTAAACCACACAAAAAATAGTCGGGTATCCATCTCATGAAGAAAAGGAAATCACAAAAGCCCATTTCTTAGACAAAGGGGTTTCTTGAGTAATTTGTGTGTGTATAATTTATACATTATTTCACATGTCCTAAAAACATGGGTTAAAATCAATGGTATCATATTGAGAACTGCACTGTTACTTGTGGATAATTGCAGGTTTGATTGATGAAAAACACATTAGAATTGACAAATCTATAGAGGATTCTGCATCATACATCCATTGAAAAAAATCAATTTTCAATCAAAATCAAGGCACTTTTAATGAAAAGAACAAATTTATTGACACATTCATAGGTTCTCCCAATACTGTGGAATTTTCAAACTATGGCATCACATAATACCATAGTTTGAAAAAATATTCCAATTTATTAAGAGCTGCCACCTTAAGTGTCAAGGTTAGTATTTCGTCCTAGTCTTGTTATAAGAAATGGTTTCAGGATTCACTCGGTGGAATTATCTCATCATGGAGTATTTAACAAGCACCACAATTCCACATACAAGTTTTATACAGCGAAACTTGGTAGTGTTAAAATAAACCTTTTAAGTGGAATTGCAGTGTTTTTAAAATCCTTCCTAATCTTGTCTTTGTAGGCACATATTCTTAAAACCATGTGACTACCTTTTTACCAGTAGAAGGTTATTTGCTTGAGAATGGTGACTACCCTTTCTCAACCACCTTTTATCTCCCTACGGGAACAATAGCCAGATGATGCATTTAAAATTTTCCTTGCACAGTCAAGTGACAGTTGAGTGGGCTTTTGAGTTGATGAAGCAATGATTTTGGCAACTTGGTGGAAATGGTCCAACTTATGTTTGTTGTGTTGCATAATGTATCAGATTTATATGACCTGGAAGGATTTGAAGGAGCTTTATGTGATAAGTTCCTAGATGGTGGGGCAGAAGGAATTCCTGTGAAAGGAAATCGGTTGGAGGACACTGTAGATACTGTTGGTGACCCTGAGGTAGAGGTAAATGGAACATCCTTGAGATGGAATACATAAGAAGATATCTATGAGGGTAGAAGTGTAAAATGTTGAAATAGTTATCTATTTCAGGACCCAGTGTTAACACAAATTTTCATTTTAGTAGTGTGGTGGAAAATCGGCACATCTTGATTTTATTAAATGAATTGAACAATGAATATCAAATTGGAAATGATTAATTATCACTGTGCTTTGTTATTCACAGATTGATTTGTTATTTGTTGATAATGTGTGTAACAAGGAGTCGGGACAACCAAGGGGCATTGCTTGTGTAGATTAGAGCAGTCAGTCAGTGCACTGCCATGCTTAAGGCAAGTTGAGTTTTATGTTGTGTGCACAATTCACGACACCACAGTAGTAAATTTTCTTTTAAAGCAACTTTTTTTATATTGAGAACTTGGTTGTGTTGAGGTTAGTTTGTTCAGTAAATTAAAACTAGCCTCACCTTGCAAACAGCCATGTATTTCTATGTATGCTGTAATCCTCTCGTTACTTTGATCTGCTTCTCTTATGAAGTGGTTTCTTTATCCCCTTTGAATAGTTCCTTCAGGTCACTTCCCCCTTTTAAATTTGATATTTCATTTGATTCAAGCGGCCACTGCAGAATTTCATTTTGCCTCTTTGTTTTTCTACTTGCACAGCATTTGAGGACTGCAGTAGTTTCTCCATCCCTGATTTTGGGTTTTAGTTTCTCTCTTTTAAGGCTACTGAAACTGATCCTGTATATGAAGATGTAAATAAAGGTATGGCGGTCGTTGGAGCCTCCGAATTACTCCCTTCCAAAGGAAGGATTCCATGTCTCATTGCTGCTAAAATAATTACATTTGATTAAATACAAGTAATGATAGGAAATTCTTCACTGTAATTAATATTCATGAAAGTTATACTTCTTGTGATAAGATTATTTTATTCATTATTTAAATTTAAATCTTAATTCACTTCATCTTATCTAATTATCAAGCTGTTGTGGCCTAAAAGTACCAGAGGCCTTGCATTAATTATGCCTTACCTCATGCTGAAACTAACCATTGCCTGGGTTGAATATTCTTGTTTGGGTGGTGTCCCCTCACTTCGCCTTTCTCTTCAACAGTGGTGCATCTGATAATGGTGCTTTTTCAGCATAGCTCTGGAGTAGACAAGGTCCTTGATCATCTCAATATTCACTGAGATTTTAAATGATGCTCACAACCCTTTAGCCTTCAATGCCGTAACTGTGGCATCAGCCCTAGGGAGCTTTGCATGAATTTAAGGTATTCTACTATTCTCAGCTCCAAACCCAGAGCTGATGCTTTCACTCCCTGCACAGAACTGAGACATTTCTTTGTTTTTCCTTTATGATATGTTACATTGCATAAGTGACTGTTTCACCAAATACCTTCAATTTGGTTGATAAATCTGATACATTATCAATTATTTAGATTTGTTTTTGTACCACTTGATAATAATTATATGTTAAGGAAATGCTTTAACAAACTTCATGGAATTGCATTGGAGGTGGCTGAGATTATGGAGCAAGTGTTAACTACAATATATAAAGTTTATTTTTATCAATTGATACATAGCTCTTCATTCATGTTTACATTTCATATTGAGGCACATTTAGATATATATTTTTAAAAACGTTTTTACAAAAATATATATGACCATAAATATTAAATGTGAAAAATTAATTTTGTGAAAAAAATCATGTTATCCTGGGACCAAAGGCTTTAAGAAATGCAGCCATTCCAGGAAGCCTTTTTTCTATTGTTCTAAGGAGGACCTGAAATTGATTTAATGTTAAAATAGTTAAGAAATACTTACAGAAAACAAATTTAATTGAATAAGTCATAGTTACCTACCTCATCACTAACTGGCGTATTAGTTTCACTATATATATGGTAAAATGGAATAAATGCTATATGGTTGCATATTGTTGTTGTTGGCTTGTCGTTGGTCATCTCTTTTAAAGCCTTTGCAGTGGCATCCTTCAAGTTCTTCATTATATAACCACTGCCCTTGTTCAAGAGAGGCTGATGCAAAAAAAAAAGTTAGCATGTTTAATTTGAAGAGAATAACTATTAAAAAGTCTTACCCAGTGCTAAAATTTTCAATCCCTAGGTTAGGTAGGACAGGTCAAACTCATTAAATAGTCATGCTCCATACTAACTCTTCCTAAAAGGTAACTTTTCAAACGAATTAGGGAAAATACTTAGGGAAGTAAAACAGGTAGGTATGTTGTGCATATCCAATTTTCTGAGAGCCTTTATTTTATTATATATATCAGAGAGAGCATATCTCTTCGAGATTCCATAGGGGATAGAATAAAAATATATGTACCACAAATTATCAAATATTAATGTAGTTTTCCCATGCTTACTGGTCATATGTCATCAGGACTACCTTCCAATGTTGAAAGTTATACATATATACATAGTAGTGTATTAGTGCTAATGATTTTCTTTCAAATGCTTAAGGCCCAATGACAAAGTTAACTCACAAACAATTCTGAGCAAGACATGATATATACTAAAGCAGTATGTAACCTATTTTACTACTTATTTACATTTGAACTGTACTGAACATTAATATTAGGCAGTAGCTAAATAAAATGTTGTTCTTTGTAATAATATAACTTTCTGCCAAAGGTATTCTATTCATTAAAGGTAGGTTCATGTCAGAGGCTATTACCACTACTAAACATTATCTTGTTTCCTTGGTCCATTAGTTACCAAACAAGCTTATGTTAAACTTTGGGTTAGGGATAATATCTTTAAACTATGGTTACTTTCTGTCAGATACTCAACACATATTCCAGATGTGGTATAAACAGTGTTAATTTGCTCACTTGTTTCCCAATATTGATTTAATGATACCCTGTCTCTTCAATGGCATTTAACAGAAATTATAAATGATTTTATCTCACATCAAGTCAAACTTTAATTCAACAATTAAGAACATATTTAACTAGGCCATTGACTTTTTTTACCCTGCCAATTTCACAAGTGTGGGGATTTCATGTTTTTTTCCAGCCAGGACTGCATAGTTCAGCATTAATCAAGTTTTATCAGCACCTTCTCCCTACCTGTAGGCATGAACACTTGAGACTTACACTATATTTACTGAGTCTGTTGTTACCTATTTCTTCTAACACACCCTATATTGAATTCACTATCCATCACTCGTCTTGTTAACACTATGGCTGAAGATCAGGCAAAACTCAATTGGGAAGGAAGAGACTTGAGATTCAATGAGGTCATTAATACAGCAGTAGAGATAGAGAATGTAATCAGGATAAACATTTAACTGTAATCATTTACTTTGTGCATTCAAGAATGCATTCAACAGAGAAGATTGGCCAAGACCAAAGGAAGTTATATGAAAAATAGACAACTTAGGCAGAGGAGTTAGATAGGGTTATCCACTCACCTGTGCTTTTTAGCTTTCATCTAAAGGAAATGATGAAGAGGGACTTGCTGAGTGAATTGTAGGACAACCAGTGACAGCTTTGGGATGAAAATAAAAAAATGGAGCTAATGTAATAATGAATAAGCAGAAAAGTTAAATGAAATAGAAGGCTAGAAGGACATGGGTTGGAACAGGAAGAAAACTACTCATTTGAATATTTTCTTAGAGGAAAATGGGCACAGTGACAGAGATTTGAGTAGAATTGTATTTGGAAAGTAAATATCTTTATTTTTTTATACCTTCAAGTTAAGGTATATTCTATCAAATGGAACATTGTGTTGTATGGTTTTAAAACTTAGTTGCTGAGGAAAGACTTATCAGCTTAATTTTTGAGACAGATGTAGGTGTGGGGAAGAGGAGGGGAAATAAAATGGATGGAGAGGCAACAAAAGAAGTGTGGAGCATGTTAGAAAATGAAATATGGATGGAAGAGATGCTCAGAGACTTTCGAAGACTGCACCGGAAGTGGGAATATTGGGCAAACAAAACGGGTAGTAAAAGATAATGGGGATTTCACATAAAGAATCATGGTGAATAGGAAGTACACAGAAGGATTCACACTAGGAAGAGAGCGTATGTTATTTCTTGACTTTATTAAACGTCTAACTTGACTGTAGATTATCATCACTATGAATACATATTACCTAATATTGACTTTCTTTCCATCCACTATGATTTATCCTTTAACTAAGATAATACAAACTATCCTTGCATCTCACCTGTCACAGGTTCAACATATTGTCACTTTGCTGGAATATGGGTAAATGCTACGTGAGGCAAGAGAAAGGTTAAATGTCGTGTGAGGTGAAATACAGGCAAGTGAAATTTCGGGCGAAGTGAGAGAAAGGCGAAATGTCACATGCGTTTTATTTTTAGCTGATTTTATGTTGGTACCGATGTCTTCAGATGGAGACTTTGGTAAAATGGTACGTAAGTCACCTGGAGTCATTATAAGAATATATGGGTGGATGACCTACATTGGGAATATTATGTGATACATTATTACTATACTATTTTATATTATTTAATTGTTTTAATATAAAATAGGTATGAAATGATACATTTATAAATCTCTTGAAATATATTACATATTATCTACATTCTCAGTAAGTTATTCATCAAATATAGTTTACTGGTTCAGCAGTATATACTCCATCTTAAATGAAACTCCATTTATTCGAAACAACATTCAGCATCAACTTACGTTTGCTGTGCAGAGGAAGTTAACGTAATCTGTGACATAGACAGTCAAATTTTGAAGAGTTTCCTTCATTTCGTCCGTTTCCTTCAAAAGTGGGTATATTTCAGTTTTGTACCTGCAAAATTAAATAATAAGATTGTTATGAGAGATGTTAGTGAGGCAAATCAACAAAGAGAGATATTTGATTGAATGCAGTCACACAAAATAAATGAAATAAAATCTCATTACAACATTAAGAAGGGTGTCACAAGAAAAGGATTTATTTACCTCACTAAAAGAGAACAGGCAATTGACAGGCACACTGGATTGTATGAGAATAGGCTGTGGTACATGACAGATGGAGGAGGAGTCACTAAATAATCAATCTGAGTATCCTTGTGCAATGACACCATCTGGGAATGGATTTGAAACTTATAATCAACACAACATTTACACAGGCATTGAAATTATAAACTTCTGAATTATTCCGTGTTAACTAGTTCGTGGTAGACATGCATCAATATGTTCATGAGTCGGAGCTCACCGTATGGTAATAGGAGAGTACACTGAAAAGCAGGAATGAATTGCCATTTTCTGACGAGAGGCCAGTTTCTATGAGATCGGATATGAATTCAAACAGTTTGGGGTAAACATCGCCAGCCTTCCAAAACCTCTTGACTCCCAGGAAGAGAGATTCCTTTCCTTTCCTCCATGAATCCTTCAGAATCTATCAGAGAGGAGGTCACAAGGTCATTCCATGATAAGATTGAAGAAGGCAATTGCTACTAACCTTGAAGTTTCAATAAACTCTCAGGAGCTGCCAAGATTTTGGCCCTGGGTGATTAAGTACAATAGTTTTGTAATGCAATAATTGTAGCTATGATAATCATATTAATTGTTTATAGACAATTATCAAGCAAACATTGAACTCTTCAACTGAAAAAGATTCAAGTATTATGTGATATGGAAACACACATGTATCATTTATGTCCATGTATATTTTGACCCCTTTTCCCATATTTCCTGGAAACCAAACTAAAAATTATTATTTTTACCTGTAACTCTGTTATAAAATAAAAAAGTATTTTTATACTTATTTTTTCAGTGTTGTCATCTATCACAACTAATCATAAGTTTTATTATGTATGTGAGAAAGATATGAATAGAAATAAATGTAACATAAAATGAATATAAGATAGGCCTTATATTAACATCAATATTATGGTCACAAAAACCTATATGGATCTCGAGTTTAGCAGTAGAAAAACCTATATAAACCCCTTGTTTAGTATTTTAGCTGGCTAATCTCACTTTTTAAAATCAGCTTACTGCATTCTGTAGAACTAAGATATTACCAATTTGGAGACTTATTTTTACTAGGATTACAGTTATCTAGAGATCAACCCCCCCCTTTGAGTTTTCCCCAAAAATGTGGACCCAAAAATTCAAACTACACATGAGTATACATACAGTACATAGAAAGAGGATGAAAACTTATTTAATGTCATAAAATAGTACTATATATAAGAATGAAATTGTAAAGGCTGAGAATAAAATAGTTTACAAAAAAAACATTGGGAGCTCTTTTCGCATTTGTGCATTCTGTAGGTATTTCAAAAGATATCATTTTATTTTCTTCGTTTCATAATTGTGGAATATGAAATGAGGAGCATTATGTCTTCTTTCCCTGAAGTTTTACTCAGTTATTAATATTGTATTCAAATAGGAAGAATAAAGTGTTTTTCATTTCATGAACATAAAACCTGAGCCTGAAACATCAAATTGTGGATAATATTATTTTACTGGTGCTGAGTTATAATTCATTTAACAAAAGTTATAGACATATAGGTAAAAATATAGGGCAAAGTTACAAGAATGTAACTCAAATGTGTTATTAATTAAGGGATGATATTATTTTGTCATGCTGCATGCTACCGTTGTCCATGATACCCCAGCACCTTTTGGTGGCTGTACAATTGTAGCTCATCTTGATCATTAAACTAGGCACAATTAGTTTTCATATGATCTCAAAAGGCATTTGTACAAGTTCCTTACAATGATCAATTAAGTAAAATTCATCACTGCGTGCAAAGAGGCACAGTTAATAATCTGAAAAGATCTTTCTTTTCAAAGAAAACTGAGACTGTAACCATTTCAAGTGTGAAATACTCTTATCTTCCTGCAAGAGTGTTGTTAGGGGTGTTCCCCAAAGTTCTGTTCTTGAATCCTTATTTATCTTGCAATGCATTAATGATCTATGAAAAACTTTAAATGGTGATGTTTATATACCTTCCGACTACTGATTGCATATTGAAATAAGAACTCAAAAACCAGTTTACAATAAGGAAAACTAGTGCCCTCTAAACAAGGTTAAGGAAAACTAATAAATCTTCCTTTGTTGCGCTCGATGGTTCTTGGTTCGATGTGGAAATCCATGATCACAGGAAAATGAAAACTTAAACATGAAGTAATATTCCACAGAATTTTATTTGCAAAGTACTACTAGTTTCTACCATAGAGTTATAATGGGTAGAGTGAGCCTACTGGCTGTGCAGTAGAGAGAAAGCTTATTGAAACCACGTGACTTCTCCACGGTGGCACATGATTGGTTTAAACATAAATGTCATACTACACACGTCGAACCATTATACATTTATTCCTGTACACTGTAATCACAAATTCAAAATTTAAGGCGCACAGGATTTCATATATAAACAGGGAAATCACAAATTTTCCATTCAAAAAGTAACAAAACTTTATGAAACATTGTGACAACACCTTACTAAAGTTCACAACGACAATATTATACAATCAAATAAAAACATGAGAAGAATCACAAAAAATTAAAATGCAATTTAAATATGTATGTGATAGTCCTGTTATTGGATTAGGATTAAGTTATCCCCTGAAAAGATTACTCACAGGTGTCTGATGATGATGCTTATGCATCGAAATTAGTATACCATGAAAATAAAATTCTGGGGAATATTACTTTGTGTTTAAGTTTTTATTTGTCTTCCTTTGCTGTTTTTCATATTATTGTATACTAAGGAATTTCCTTATTATGGAGGCTGTTTTAAGTACAACAGCCTTTTGCATATTTGAGTGTGTTTATTTGTTAATGTTTAATTTTTCCAAAAAGCCAATAAAATTATTTGTGGTGATGCCTGTGACTGAAATTACAACCAGTACTATTGTTACTGTTTCCTGATTTCAGAGTTCTTTTATTTCTATTGCTAACTTTGTATATTTGGATTTTTCTTCTTCTTTATGCATCAGGTTGGCATCAATTGGGATAGCTATGTCAATCAGATGTTGTTTTTTTTAGATATTTTGTCTGTGACTGTGATGTCTGGTCTACTGCTTACGACTGTTTTATCTGTATGGAGCATTCTGGCCCAGTTAATTTGTAATATTCATTTTCCAGTATTTTTCGGGCGTGTATTTGTAATATGTCATTATTTTTTTATTAATCTATGTTTGAGGGCGATTTCCTGGTGTAATATCTTAACTGCTTGCTATGTCTATCTGTGTATTCTACTCAGGCAAGTAGTTTGCAACCTCCTGCCATGTGTTCTATTGTTTCTGTGTACTGGTGGCATTTTCAGCAGATATCTGTTTCCAATTTTTGTTTTAATATGTATTTATTGTAGTTTCTTGGTGCTATTATATGTGCTATCTTGTATAGCCAACACCAACTCTTCTGTTTCTGGGAATAGTTGTCCAGTTACCAACCATTTGTAAGTTTCTTGTTTTTTTTGGGTATATATTATTTTTATTACATTATTTACTTTATAATTTAAAAACTATTATTATTAATTATAACAAATATATTAATAATTAATATATAATTGCTAATTCTATATGCTTGTATAAAATGGATCTTGGGGAAAATTATTTACCAATTTTATTTTTTAGATTTATTAATTCACAACTCATAAGTTATTAATCTTGCAGTGGTATGTATATGCTGCAGAAACTCTAAAATTATGACTGTGAGAAGACATAAGAAATAATACTTCATATAAATTAAATTCACAAAAATGTCAGGCTGGACAAAAATTTTGTTTCTCTTCACAGCTGTCTTTAATTTCCTTAATTTAAAAATACAGGGTACAATAAAGGATCATTGGGTCGAACAGAAAAGTATGGCAACTAGTATTACTCACCAGATTCTTCATAAATTCTTTGAGCATATTGACGATATTGCATTTGAACTGGACATCTTTTGTGATGAACAAAAGGTTCAAAGGATCCAGGATACAAGACTCCAGCTCTATAAAAAGAGGAAAGAAATCATCACACCGATACTTTTAGCGGCAGAAGGCATCAACCTGACAGGAAAAAAAACCTACCATTGATCATACTAAGTGGGAAAACTTTGCCATAGCCTTACTTTAGGTGTCAATTTCTGACATTTTACATGGGTGGTCTGAAAAGTTTCGACCTCAATGTGAAGATGGCAGAATTGTAAATAAAAGCTAGTGAATTTCGTTGTTCATCTGTTGACAGTTACTCACCAAAGTTTCAGCCATTTTGGACACGCAGTTGTTATGTAACAGTCGTTTGAGTGAGTTGATGTGAGTTTTTTTTTGGAAAATGGACAAAATCGAGTATCGAGCTGTTATTAAATGTTTGTTTTTGAAAGGCAATACACCCACGCAAATCACAGGTGAGTTGGATTCCGTGTATGGGGACTCTGCACCATCATTTACCACAGTGAAATTTTGGGTAGCTGAATTTAAACGTGGCCGTAGGTGCTTGAGAGATGATGAATGTTTGGGACGTTCAAAAACTGCAACTACCGACGAAAACATCGCCAAAGTTCACCAAATAGTGCTAGATGACCGCCGAATTAAAGTGAGAGAGATAGCAGAGGTCATGAACAAGTCAAAAGAACTCTCGGCTTTATCGGGTGCTGCATTTGCGTTTGTTGACTTGTAATGACAACAGTTTCGCTAGCTATCCTGCTAAATGTAAAATGTTTGCCTTATATAGGGCTGTCTATATAAGGCAAACATTTAAGTCAGACAGCCCTATATAAGGCGAAAATTTTACCTTCTCGACACTTCGACCTGAAGAAGCTAGCAGGATAGATAGCAAAACTGTTGTCATCACAAGTCAACAAATGCGGACGGAGCACCCGATAAAGTCGAGAGCACTTGGACAACATCATGAAAACCTTCATACCAATGTCAAAAGAACGTGTTTGTCACATATTAAATCAACATTTAGGCATGAGAAAGCTGTCCGCTCATTGGGTGCCTCGTTTGCTCACGTTAGACCAAAAATGTGTTCGAATGAACATTTCCAACGCTTTGTTGGTGCAGTTTAGGTGCAATAAATCCGAGTTTTGGCACCGATTAATTACTGTAGATGAAACTTGGATACACTATTATCGGCCCGAAACAAAAATACAGTCCATTCAGTGGACTACAGGGGGAACAGGCTGCAAAAAAAGCAAAAACTGTTTTTTCGGCTGGGAAAGTGATGGTGACTGATTTTTGGGATAGTCATGGATTTATTTGACAAGCTGAAGGCAGAACTTGCAGAAAAAAGGCCACATTTGCAGATAAACAAAATCCGGTTTCACCAAGTCAACACACCGTCTCACACCTCAGCGGTTGCCATGGTGAAAATCCACGAATGACGGTTTGAACTGCTTCGAAGTTCAAACTATATCGAAGTTCAATTTGATGTAAATGAAATACTCAGACATAATACCACTCTACTTTCATGACATACCCTATGGTAACTCATATCATTGTTCATCAGAATGTTAAGTTAGATACTTCACCATGTATGAAATATGATGAAGGTGTAGTAACACCAAAATTCGAGTGATAATTATAAAATATGTGGAAGTCCTCCACTTCATCTCATGTCATGAATATGTCCTCAGGGCATTGATTGAGGATGATGAGAGAATAAGCCATCAAAACATTAGCTGTGAAATCCCCGGCCTGGTGGAGGAAAGAAGCTCTGCTTCCTTAATCTCTACTGTTACTATTAAGGTTGTCCTGTGTGTTTTCTTTTCTCTTGGGACAACTGTACATTTGTTTTATTTTATTGCATATCTTTTGACTATGTTCTATGTCATGTTTGACCAACAGAATAATGTTATTATAATTATCAGTATTAAAACAAGAGAACTTCAGACACATTATTGCTTCAAAAACAATAAATCCCTCATGAAGACATTTCTCTCGTGAAGAAGACACACCGCAATTTTAATTTATTTTAAAACTGCACACACAGCACAAAGCAGTCAATCAATTACGGTGGACAGTAAGACAACAAACCACTAACTAGTAACCAGTCCAAAAAGTACTCGGCGTATTTCTCTGCAAAATAATTGTTCACGAAGGTGATTGCGTCTTCATTTGACGAAAATCTCTGTCCTCTGAGCACAATCTTTAGATGAGGGACAAAAAGAAGTCGCTTGGGGCAAGATCTGATGAGTATGGCGGATGGTCAAGCAGTTAAAACCATAATTTGGATTTTCACCATGGTAACCGCTGAGGTGTGAGATGGTGCATTGTCTTGGTGAAACAGGTTTTTTTTTTCTTGAAATGTGGCCATTTGTCCGCAAGTTCTGCCTTCAGCTTGTCGAGTAATGATGCTTAGTATGCTCCTGTAATGGTTTTTCCTTTTTGAAGATAATCGATTAAAATAACTCCATGAATATCCCAAAAAACAGTCGCCATCACTTTCCCTGGCGAAAAAACAGTTTTTGCTATTTTTGGAGCCGGTTCCCCATGTGTAGTCCACTGTTTGGACTGTATTTTTGTATCGGGCGTATAATAGTGTATCCAAGTTTCACCTACAGTAATTAATAGGTGCCTAAACTACGCCAACAGAGTGTTGTAAATGTTCATTCGAACACGTTTCTGGTCTAACGTGTGCAAACGCGATGCACCAGTGCACGGACAGCTTTCTCGTGCCGAAATGTTGATTTAATATGTGACAAACACGTTCTTTTGACATGTCCATAACCCTCCGCTATCTCTCTAACTTTAATTCGGAGCTCTCACAATCATTCTCGGTGTGTGACACAGATTGAAATTCATCGCCAGAGCACTTTCATCGTGGATACACTTTCGACACATCCACGACTCCATCACCACATGTCTCTTGTTCAATCAATGTGTTGCACAACGAATGATAACACGCTGGTCATGTAACGAAAACACATCGCCATTTTATGTTTCCAAAAAACATTTCTCTCATTCTCGCGGCTACCACTTGAGGTTCTGTCTGTCGTACAGTGCTGCCTCATCTGTCACTCATTGACAAAGAGGGCCCGCTCATTTTAAAACAAACCAGCACGTTTCTATCTGTTTCCAGTTTCCTGAGAAAAAAAAAATTGTAGGTCTTTACAACCTGTAGACGCCTCATATTAGTAGAATTGGGTATGATGTTTCTGTGACCCAACGTCGTTTTAACGGAATGTTTAAGGAGATTTGATGGAAAACTTGATGCAGTGTGAGAAGGGCTATTTGTTTGGGGAACTATTTTGTCCAGACTCTCTAGGGGAGGATTATAGAGAAATCTCAGCATTTCACTCGTAAACATTCAACAACAACATGCCTCGCGAATCTACATTGTAATGAAGACTTTATGAGAGACTTTGTGGTGATTTTACGAGAGAAGGCATTGTGATTTTATGCCGCGGACTCTCCTGGGGAATAACTGAACAAATTATCTTGAAATCTATGCGCCAGTCTGTCATTTCCTAGTGCTATTTCGTCCTTATAGCCGATCGATCAGAATAAAAGAACATATGGAGATGTTAGCTAGACTTGTAGACAATACATGAAAAGCCCATTTGTCTGTGTTGACCTTAACAGGACGGTCAATCTCTCGACCCTCCATTTTTCCACAACAAACAAACATGTGTGACCATTTTTTTTTCTAGAATCGTTCCTAATTCATGCCTTTCTTTTTTTTTTGCCTCCACATTTACAAACGGCGCAGACTCGACGGACGCAGAGAAACAGAATCCTAAGGCGGTGAGTACTCTTTTAAAAAACTTTTCCCTGCCGACAACAATAATTATAATACTTTTATATGTGCAGAGATTTGATATATGAATACAAATAATGTCATGCGGAAGTAAACGGTGTAACTTATACAATGGTATAAAACCAGAACAAAACCACAATTTCAAAAATTCTTTTTGCAGAGTTGAACAGTTTAGCATGAAGAAACTTTGATAAATATTTCTTAAATGTAGATAGCTTTTATTCAAACTTAATTTCAGATGGTAGCCTGTTAAATATATACCATATAACCCCATGGATTTAAGTCCACGAGCTGTATTACATGTCCTTATATAGGCAGGGTCACATTGAACATAACTTAAGGACGTGACTTTGACACAACATTAAGCCCTAAATCTTGCATCGTTCACAATGACTTACGTCTACTAAGTTCAACCAATGAGATATAACGCCATTCATTTTCCAAGTTGACCAATGAGCATTTTTTTTGTGCTTTCACCTGTTTTTGTCTGTTAGCAGACACGGGCAGAAATAATTGCGTTGAAGCTCGGAAAATAAGTTGCGAAGTATTTTTCATTCTGAAATGGATACTGAAGAGCTAATAAATATTTCTCTCTTGTGTTTCTTCTTCTCCTTTTGGAATACCTCTCTCTCCCGTGGCGACTTCCAATCGCGTCCGGCACGACTTACCCGTCAATCGTTCGCATACTTTTATAATCACACATACACACAAATTAAAGCAGTCAATTGATGCTTCGTCGGTAAATAAACATCATGTTAATGGAAATAATATTCTTGTGAACTCACCTTCGAGACCCAGGATGTACCCGATTATTGGCCCAACGATTCATTTTCTTTTTATTTACATTTTGAAAATCTTTTCTTTTCGTACAAATTACTTCTTTCACACACTAAATCAATTAACATGGACTCGATGTTTTTTTTTCAGGTTTGTTTATGTTTATTACTTCACTTTCTCGCCACTGGTGGAGTTAGTGTGCACGCCACGAATGCTTGTGATTGGATAACTTGAGAACTCACTCTCTCCTTCGTGATTGGACACAACTTTAAGGATATAACTTTAATGGATGTATCATGGGCCATCACTCGCGTTATTCTTTAAGTTAGGTTAATAGGCGTATTGTGTGAATCCCACACATATGTTCAACTCTTAATTTCTCAAGTTCTTATGTTATGTTCTTATGTTCAATGTGAACCGACCTTAAAGCTCTGATGAATATCTTTACATGTTCTTGTATTGCAGCTGTGGTATCTTTCGTTATTTATAAACCGTAATACACCATTCTTAATATACATGCGTATTACATATATATATACACACACATAGGATAGGTATTATGTATAAAACTTACCATAACAGATTGACAACAACACATCAGTAATCACGGAAAGTATTATGCTCCTAATGGGGAGGCATATTGAATTTTGGTCCAGTGCACTTAAACATTTAGACGAAAAAAATGACACACCTCTAATTTTTAGTGTACACCAAGATAAAAGGTTATGAATATATATATATATATATATATATATATGTGCAGTTTCAGACACATCCCTAACACCGGAAAGTTCATGGTGGCCATTTTGTAAATATTTAATGTGTTTTTCACTTATATAATTAAAAGTGTGGGTTTTAGGGGAAAAAGCCGCGTATAAAAGTTGTGGAGAATCAAAAAATCTCAAAATGAGAGGTGCTAGGTTAATGAGCGATTTTTTAGTTAATTTGCAATAACAATTTTTTGAAAAAAAAGCAGTTTTTTTTCAATGTCTAATAATTCTGTCAATTTAGCAATTATCACCTGCAAATTGCCGGAAAATAAAGATCTATATATATGTTAAATAAACCACTCGAAATTTCAGACCCCAAAGTTAAATAGTTATTCCAAAATTGTATTTTACATTTCAAAATTCAAGAGCATATATCTAGCCTTGTGAGGAAGCTACAGGGTCCAACCGGGGCTTAAATTCAAGGTAAAGACATAAACTAAGATATATAAGAAAACACCAAAGATATATTTGTTTATAAAAAATGAATTTTTTTTTATTTTGATACTCGGCAACTATAATTTCGATTGAAATTGGATAAAAAGCAAAATAATTTTTAAAAATAGCCATATGGTAAATATATAGCATTCAAATTATAGCAAATTAGGAAAAGGGATAGGAACACATAAAAGGACGATCACAATATGTGGTGGAAAATATTGATGGAAACCGACAAATTCATATGAGAAAAAAGTTTTGTCCTCAGCCGGGATTTGAACCCGGACTTCCCCAATTGCCAGTCAGGCAATTGCGGTTACTTCTGTATGGATGAGTACATGGCCTAAAAAGGGCCCAATTGCCTACTTCAGCTATGCATGCCACGAAATGCACTGTACCTCTTTAAAAAAAATGGTATGTCTATCACTAATGTTCCTTTCCTATCTTCCCTTGAAGTTGTTCCTTCTACTTCAGTGGTGTGAAACTCAGCTATCCAATGTTATCTGTTGGCGGCAAAGCCGAAATGGTAACAGCTGGGTATATTAGGCCTTAAAATTCATGTGTGATTAGAGAGTTCTCGGTGGTGTATTGGTCATCATGCCTCTACCAGCAATTGGTAAGTCCGCGTTCAAGTCCCGGCTGAGGACAGATCGTTTTTCTCATATGAATTTGTCGGTTTCCATCAATATTTTCTACCACACACTTTAATAATGTTCCCATCCCTATCCTAATTTACTATAATTTGAATGCTATATTTTTGCCGTATGGTGGTTACTTCTGTATGAATATATATGTATATATATATACACATGAAGAAAAGCCCAGTGGAGCAATGTATAAGTATCTAAGATGGCACAAAAAGTTCATAAAAAACACA
>WURS02133753.1:0-22308 GCA_011762765.2 Rhinocypha anisoptera | reverse complement strand
AAGACCTGAAGAAAAGATAATTCAAACCCCTCAATTGGAGCGTAGCATTGTATGGATCCGAAACCTGGTCCATGAGGAAGGATGATGAGTATAGATTGGAGGTTTTTGAGCTGTGGGTTTGGCGACGGATGGAGAAGGTAAGGTAGACGGAGAGGAAAACTAATAAAGAAGTGCTAAGAATGGTAGGGGAGGAAAGGTGATAACTGCGTGAAATCCAAAGAAGGCAGGAAAGGTGGATGTTAGGGGTACTCAAAGAGGCAATGGGTTTTTGAGGGTCGTGATAGAGGGTAGAATTTTGGGAAAGCGAGGTGGAGGTAGGAAGAGAATAGCCATTTTGGATAGAATAGTAGATGGTGGGAAGTATGCGGATTTCAAAATGGATGAAGTGGTGGAAGAAAATCTAACCTGAGACTCATCAGAAGCCCACCTAAACCGGTAGATTACCCTTCAATCATTACTAATGCTTCTAGTTCATTATATCAGTGTCTTTCCCTGAATGCTCTAAAAACTTTTAAGCTGCCTTGGAAGCTGGCGACGCTCATGGTTGAGTGTAAAATCCTTTTTTTTTAATATTTTTAAATACCTCTTTTCAGTAGGTTATTTTCCATTCACATTCACCGATGAACATCGTAAGCAAATAATGAAAGAAGTCCGTTAGTTACCGCAAATTCACTCTGCGTGAAGATAGTGAATACGGGCAATTTGCTAGAGATGGATAGAAGGTCAAAGTGATATGGAATGTGTAAAGTGGAATCCTATAATATAAGCTTTGCAGGATATGCCATTTTTTCATTTAGAATCATGTGTAAACAACACGCATTCAAAAAAACAGAATGCCATGGCATGAGAAATTGCTTAAATGTTGAATTTTGCTGATTTAACCATTCCAGTCCATTGATATATTTGCTGCCGGTTCTTCACGAACTCGCACCATAAGGTGTAGGCTCCCGGAGGAGATCACGCCAGGCTCATCTCATCCCTAAGCGTTGAATACGACCATAAAAGTTTGGTCGTGTGGTAGACGTAACTGTGCAATAACTCGTCAAAAGTTGATTATTGGCCAACGTTGTACTTCACGCCTCAAGAAAACTTTCTTTTGTCCCTTCGACTTGAGGATTTATGCATACGAATGAACTAATGCCGATTCGCTCAAGTTTTCTTCTCGGTGTTTGAAAGATCTAATCGTCACGGGGTCTTCGGGGGAAAATGTTGGTAGCGTGACAACTTTTTTTTTTTAGTCCGACTCGTCATTTTCCAAAATATTGGCGGGTCATGATGTTGCACACAAAAAGTGCGTGAGGACGAGTATAACGAAGGATCATCCAGCTTTCGAAGAGTCAGATTGAAAGTCCTTCATGATCCAGCGCACAAACTGCGGGCTACCAAGGCGCTATGGTGGCAAGCCCTTGGGTACAGAACAACGAAGTCAACGTATTTTTTTTCAATTCAGCTCATTCAACTTGTATTTTTTTTCAATTCAGGTCATTTTCCTTGAAATACTAATAGATCACCTTAAGTTGATGCGTGAGGAGTTCACCTCGTAATAATCCCCACCTAGCGTGAATCAATACACACGTACATCAGGATGGAGAAATGAGAGGGCATTTTCTCTGCTGTGAAGTCTTGTTTTCCCAGGAAGACACATTCAGTTTGGTTTATCTAGAAATGTCCTGAAGTGGTACCGCACTCACCTATCGAACCCGGTCCGCTCTTCGAGAGCCAAGCGCCAACTCCCCTGGGCTACCACGCCTTAATGTCGAATCAAGTACCAATAGTTTAATATTGGTAGCCGTTATATGGTATGGCGGTAAAAAAAACTGTGGGTAGCTTTTTTTAATGGATTTATTGTGATCATGACATTTCAAATAAATGTACTTTGAGCGTATTTCGCACGATTGAACGTTATCGTTTCAGGAGTAACTTTATGGGATTTACTCATAATTAATGAAAAATAATAAACTATTTGGTAATTTCACAGGAGTTTTTATAAGAATTCGTTTATTGCTTGACCATGTGGAATTTTCAATGGTTCAAAGGTTTTGGAAGGAAACACTGCAATTCCACTTAAAAAGTATTTATTTCAACACGACCAGGTTTCATCAGTGTCGTTACCTGAAGATGCTTTTATACGGTGAAACCTGATCGTGTTTGAAATAAATAGTTTTATGTGGAATTTCTGTGTTTCCTTCTAAATCTTTCATGAAGAATTTTTTTTTACGACCCGGGTTTCGACACCAAAGAGTCATCGTCAGGAAAGAAGGAAAATAATCACCCGATGTTGAGTCTGGCGTCTAAACCACGGCCGTAAAAAATATAAAAAAACCCCTTTGGAATTAACTAATATTTTATTGATGATGATGGAGAGGAATCTACCGGTTAAGGTAGGCTTTTGATGAGTCTCAGGTTAGATTTTCCCCTACATCTTAACTTAATCCTTCTTAATCTTAATCTAATCTACATAATCCAATATTAATCTACATACTTCCCTCCGCCTATCATTCTATCCAAAATCCCTACCCCTACCTCGCTTGCCCAGCATTCTACCCTCTATCGCAACAACCCATAGCCCCTTCCATCCACCTTTCCTGCCTTCTTTGAATTTCACGTAGCAGTCGCATCTCTTCACCTACCATTCTTAACACTTCATTATTTTTTCTCTCTGACCACTTCACCTTCTCTATCCTTCGTCTCTTAAATCATCTCAAAATCCTCCAATCTATGATCACCATCATTTCTCATGAACCAGGTTTCGAATCCATATAATGTTACGCTCCAAATGAGGGTTTTCACTGATAATTTCTTCAAGTCTTTCTTTAAGGTTTCTCACATCAACTCCCTTTTCGCACAGGCTTCTTTTGCTAATGCAGTTCTTCGTCCAACATCCTAGTAATTATGTCCAATTTCATATATGATGCATCCCAGATGTGTAAACTTTTCTACCCGTTATACTTTGGCCCTCTTAGTGTGATATTTAGCCTAGACTTATTTTTTCTCGATAATCTTATTACTTTGTTTTCTTACTGTTAATTTTCATCCCAAACCTCTCAAATTGGTCTTATAAAGCTCCCAATAAAGTCAGCAGTCCCTTGGCTGGATTTCTAACTAGGGCTTGGTTGGTCATCGGCGAATCTAACAGATCTAATGAGTTCCCCATTAACCTTTGCCCCCAACTCCACCGTTTCCCATGACTCTTTTTACCATCTCTTCCAAGTACAAGTTAAACAGCACGGGTGACGGTGGACACCCCTGCCTAAACATCCAGACTCCCCTCCCCGTCTGCCACCCTTACTTGCGAGGCTTGACCCATGTAAAGGTTTCCTATGAGACACCTATCCTTCCATTCCACTCCGATTTTTTGCAACAATTCCACTAGTTTACGCCACTCTACTTTATCAAATGCTTTCTCAAAGTCTACAATGCAGGCAAAAACATCCTGATTATGTTCTATATTCCGTTCGATTAATGCCCTCATCACAGCTACCGCTATAGCAATATTTTATTATTGTTCATTAATTATGGATATATCGAACAATGGTGTACTGAGTCTTAGCTTTACCAATTAATGGTAGAATATCTATGAATTAAAGCTTTGTGCAGTAAGTGTGCTCGCTTGAAATCATATCTCAGATTAAATTGAGCCTTATGCACATTCACAGTAATAGTCCAATTACTCAAGTTTCACCGGTCGTCTATAAAATTTCTTAAGATTCCCAGTTAATTTCCATTTGCTATTATTATCATTAATAACTCAAGCGCCCCTATTGTGAAACTGGTCACCGAAATTGGAAGTATCATTATTAAATTTCTCTCTTTCTCCCGTTCGTTCCACCATTTTCGAATTGGATTCTCGAGCGGTGACGGTTTATGTCGTCCGATGCATTATATTCCTTCTAACATAAAAGATTTGAAGCAAAAAGTTTTTAAATAGTTGAATACTTCAACTACAGAGTGTAACTCCATGTTCCTTTGCCGGCGCTCGTCAGAAAAAGGGCGGGGTAAAACTTTCGAAAAAACTATCAGCTTATTAAAAGCGCATGGTGCTCTGTCGACCTCATTGTGTACCAGTGATTATTTTCCTTTTTACCAGTGACATTTACCTTCTCGTCGTCCTTAACGTCTCGTTTTTTTATTCGAAATGTCATTATGCTCACCTCCGCACTTCATCTGGATCAAACACTTAGCCACTTAAGAACGGGATTAATGAATACGCCACTCAAGAGAATGTTTTACATCGATGAGCAAAAATAATTATTTTCTCGCTGATATTGACGGCGAAGGTTGAAAATTGCTCTCTATTCGCTATTTGACAAAAGAGCTTTACCGAATTTGAATACAGTGATCGTCATATATTTTTAACCTTCAATTACACATTGATCTATTTTATAATTTAATTAAATATTATAACGACACAAGATACATGGAGACCGCGAAGCGCCACTGAAGAAATTGAACTGAATATTGACGCCGTCAGCAAAATATCTTGCCTCTAAATGAAAGTGAATAATACATAAAAATTAATTGAAAGTGAGAAATACATAAAAGTCTGATAGTAAATTTAATTTTTAAATAGAGCAACTTCAAAGTTTGGTTAACCCAACTGAAGATCCAGAGTCGTTCTTCGACATAAAGAGGTAGCTTGGAAACAGATCGAGATAATTAATGTTTAGAAAATTAAAGAACGAAGATCAAATCATAGAATAAACCGTTTAATTACACATTTAAACGATTAGCTTGGTTCGATGAGCCAGCAGTGTCAGCCATATACGCGCCATTTGAGGTAATGTTTAGAATGAAATAAAATATCGCACGCATTTTACCATATAATTCTTGCGCCGTCCACATGAGCCAGCATTGAAATCTTTTCTATGAGCACCAATGACATGGGCGGGGACATTCGTTTCCAATTATCGCGGCGGCGAAAGAACCCGAGAACGACAAGACTTTTGAAAGAATTCAGACAGAAATCGGAGCCGATTCCCCGTCTGTCTTCGTGACTGTTTTGTATCCCATTTCAATGGCTGCACGGCCGGGACAGTGATTGAGGGGTGACGGAAGCAAGTCCAGGTTCCAGAACCTGCTTTAGTCGTACATAAGTTGTATATAGCCCGTGAAAGTTCGTTTGTGGAATCGGAATATGTCGAGTCTCTTTAGGGGCCGATCACTCGATGCCCGCAAAATAGAAGAGGGGGAGACAGTCCCTTGTCTACAGCGAAACCGGGATCGCACGTCAGAATTAATTATTAGTGGCCCTTTGCTTGGAAGGCTACCGGGTGCCTTATTGGAAGAAGGGTCCCCCCCCGCGGCCATTCATTGAAGTAAATTGTTTTCCTTTATCCCTTATACAGGTCACAACTCCCAAATGGCTCCCTCTTGCTGACGAACATCTGGACGACGGCGGGATCTGGTGGCAGGGGCGGCCGAGGACCGGAGGATGGGGTCGTGAGCGCCGCCGACGATGGGAGGGAGGAGGGATGTGGGTCCGCGGCAGGGGTCCGAGGCGGCCCTGGGGCCCAGGAGGGCTTCTATCAATGTATGGCGACAATCGAGTCGGTGGGGTCCATCGTCAGCCGAAGAGCCTGGGTCGGAGTTGCAAGTGAGTATGACCCATAACATCCGGTTGGGGAAATAACTTGGCGGCTGTATGAACGAACTTGTTTTACCAGTGAATAGTTGAAATAAAGATCTCTCAGGTTTCCAACGGAATGATAGCGTTGATGGCCACCAGTGTATTGACGTCAAAGTCTGTCATCTCCATCTAGGTGAGACTGGTTTACCCTGAAGGCAATAGCAGAGTTAGCCTTTGACATGTTAGGCTTTTATGTCTGAACCTCTGTCATACAAATGAAAAAACTTCTTTGAAACAAACAAATATTTTATTATTTTTCATTAATTATGGACATGGAACAAGTTATGCCATGCTGAGTCATAGCTTTGCCATTAAATGATAGAATAACTATGAATGAAAACTTTATAATGCCATCACCCAGTAAGAAATGGAAGAAGTCTTGCATTGGCCTCGTTGGAGGGGGTCAGCAGCTGTCCCTTTAAACATGAATGATTGAAAGAATATAAACAAAAATGGAGAACTTATGAAAAAATCTTACAACTAAAAATCTGTTTATTATTGTATTAAAGGACATAAACAAGTATACATAATTTAATATCAATTCTTTCCTTATCTATATAAGTGTTTCTAGTTCATGGTATCTGCTTCTTTTCCCATAAGCTCAATAAAATTTTTAGTTGAGTCCCCTAACTTGAAAGCTGGTGATGCTCATGGTGGCTGGAGTTTATTTTTCCCAATTGCTTAGTTGTTTTTTCCACAAATCATCAAGGGCAAAATGTACATACTTCAAAATAAGAATTCTGTGTGAACACCAAAATCTCTCTCTCATCATATCCATCAAAATTTATGCTCTTTCACATCAATATACCTACTAGGGCATAGTCATGCAGTGGTATTATTATTTCAGATTTGTCATTTCAATGTTTCCTAGTGACTCAATTAAATTTAAGATTTGCTTACACTGATACATTTAATAGTAAATGTTAATTTTGGTGTCATACACTACCTAATATTTAGTTTCTGCTAAATAAAACTTTACCGTCTTGAATATTATGGTGTGATTGGCAAAAATAAATGTAGTTATGTGAACATTTGTTGATTGATGCTTTAAGAGAGACTTAAAACCTGTTAATAATTAATTTTCTTTCCAGGACCCCCATGCATAGAAATCCACCCACAGGACCAGTTGGTGTTGCCAGGTGGAACTGCCCACTTAGCCTGCCTCCCAGCTGCTTCCTCCAGTGGACCACCATTTGTTGGTTCATCCTACGCCTATGCATCATCTCCAAAAGTGTCCATCACCTGGCTTCGAGATGGACAGCCCCTGCAACTGGACAGCACTCGGATGACAGTATTGCCCTCTGGTATGTGTTTTAGTTCCCAATATTTAAAAAATGGTGTGTGAGTAGTTTAATATAGTGTAGAGTGGGAAAGTGCATGCTTGGAGATGATCTGAAAAATAATAATTTTAAAATTAAAACATATTTTTGCTAGAGATGATCTCAGGTAAGATTTTCAAAGAAAAATGTATAATTTCTTTTTCCTTTTGAAAAAATGTGTATGCTTCTTTTAAAAAATTCCTTTTAAAATTCACCAGAGTACTCCATTTGTTTTTATGCCAATCTTCTCTTCAAACATGTCTTCCTTTCATTGAAAGTAAAAAGTTGTCTACCCCTCACTGCCCTCCTTAAAATTGAGGTAAAAAATATACTAATAGATATTTTCTTTGAGCTGCCCCTGTCTATCCAGGCCTGAAAAAAATTCTGAATTCTCTCTTTCAGAAATGAGAATATTTAATTTATAATGTATTAACAATTATTATTAATATTGATAATATTAATACTATATTATTTATAAAGTATTTAATTTATAATACATAATTTATTTTAGGGTATGTAATCAGTTAAATTAGGAGTACAAATGCAGGTAAATGAGGTGGAGGTATCCATAAAAGCAAATTTTGGTTCTGAAAATCTTTCCAATTTTTTTCCAGTTTTAGTAATCTTTGCTTGAAGGAATATGTGGTATTATATGGATAAGTACCCTTATTCACAGCATAAGATGCAATTTATTTCTTCTCCAAAAGAAAAATTAATTAAGTAATTTGTTTTGCCAAAAACTTTTATAAATATTGCTTTCACTTACTTTATCATATCATGGTTATCACATAAGAAATTATCTACAATTTGTTTTTCTTCTCACAGGTTCTTTGGAAGTTGATGAAGTGTCACTTTCAGATTCAGGCCAATACCGTTGCAATGTGTCTAGCTTGGGAAAACATCGCTTAAGCCAAGTGGCACGTCTCTCTGTGGAGCGTGATCCAGGTGAAGTTTTGCCTTTATTTTGCCTTTCTTCTTTATTTATGTTAATTTTGTTTTATAAAATCTGTATCAAACAGAAAGACAAATGCTTTTAAAAGGTAGTTACTTACAGTATTAGAAGGATTCATTTGGTTTTGATTTATTCATTTCAATTTGGAGTGTTTTAAACTAATTGATTATCTATTCACATTTTAGAATATTTTTGGCACACATGTGTAAAGTATCGTTATCCTATTACTCCATGTTGAGTCATGATAAATATTATTACTACCTATGGCATTCATAATCATTTGCTATTATAAATAACTTTTTTGAAGTGCACTGTGTACATTTTATTTTTTCTAAACATTTGTCATTAGTTTGCAGATGAAATTGCATACATTGTAAGAAAATGAGATACTAGTCTAATTTAGTTATTATATAATATAATTCATTAATGTCAAATCTTTTTTTTTGAGAATGAAATTTTTTTTCAATTAATTCAGTAATAAATACATCATTTTCACATACACATTTTCATGGATCTTAATATTTTAAATACCTGAATTAAATGCAATAAAAATGGAAATAAACTCACTTGTAAATGAATTGTTGGGTTTATGTTGATTTATTTCCATATGCAGAAGGAGCATCTCGGATATCAGCACCGGTATTCACTGCAAAGCCTCGTGCCTCAGTGGTTGTTAAAGGAAGAACAGTAGTTCTTGACTGTGCTGCAAGTGGAAATCCGCGCCCTGTCATCATGTGGCTCAAAGATGGTGTTACCATAGATATGACGTAAGTTAGACTATAGGCATTTACTTCACCAACGTTAGTGTTGCTAAGTGACTTTTTACTTAATAAATAAAATCGCTTTTAATTGATATTGAACACTCTTGAATAAAACTTTATGGAAGAAGTTACCATTCAGAATAAATTGAGTAACTTAATGATATAACACTATTGAAAGTGTGAATACCATGAAAATTAAAGTGAACATTTTATGTTCCACATTTAAGTTTTACAACTTAGATACAAAAAAAATTTATTTTCAAAGTAAAAAATAAAACATTGGAATTTTGATCTCCAAGAAGATGGAAAGGGAAAATATTAAACTTATTAATTTCAGTTACATTACAATAGCATATACAGTTTCTATGGAATTTCAAATTCCAAATCAACGATATCTTTGTAAGACTTAAAAAATTAAATCACAAATATAATATATTTGATGGTATTGAGGAGGGGAAAATTTTATGAATGAGCACTTGCCATACAATGAAGTAATTATTGTTTTTCTTATTAATGCTTTAAGAGAGTATAATTTTTTTTTATTTCATCTTTTTTCCATTGTCACATTATGTAGGTTTTTGGACAGTCGCTTGATGATGGTTGGTTCTGGTAGCTTACAAATAGAAAGGGTCCAGGAAGATGATGAAGGCACATACCAATGCCGTGCTGAAAATAAAGAGGATTCTGTTGATGCCTCAGCTTCTCTTCAAGTATTAGGTGAAAAATTCTCTTTATACGTATATGCTTCTTTATTTGTCATTCCTGGTTTATGAGTTTTCATAATTATTGCATTTTGTCTTCTGCGAGATCTAATATTGACAAAATATTTGCAGTTCCCCCAGTATTTGTGAAAAAGCCCAAAGATCACTGGGCTTTTGAAAAGGAAGATCTTGAACTGGAATGCAAAGTGTCTGGCAGACCAGAGCCAAGAGTTCATTGGGTGAAAAATGGAGATCCCATAAACCAGAATGAGTACCTTCAGGCAAGTATATTTTCAATCTTAAGAAATACTAGTATATGACTGATGTTCATATATTCATAATCTCTTTTATGAAGTATCCTCCATAATGAGACAATAAAATAACGGTTTAAATTGATATTCCATTTTATGACATATAAACACAGTATGTAGCATGCAAAGAAAGTTTTCTCAAGCTTCCAGCTGGGTCAAGATGTTTTCAACTGACATTTTTCGATGACTGAGATAAGATTTCAGGGTCAGTCATTGAAACTTCAGCTGAAAACATCCTGAACCAACTGTAAGCCTGAGAAAACTTTCTGAAGTCATTTGCCAGGAAAATAACAAATCCTTCACAGTAGTATGTACATATAAGTTTTATTATGTGTAATGTTTTTCAAAATAGTATCTAGAAAATTTTGTTTTTATTTAGCATAAATTTTTTAAGTTATTTGTGATGAAGGTTGTCAACCCTCACTGCATAGCACAACCAGCATTTTCTAACCAGTATTGGCTGCTGGTTATAGATTGCACCTTTTGTAAATGTTCTGCATTACATAGCTTTTTTATTAAAAAAAACTCAAGCCCAGTACAATCATATGCAGCTTGCATATAGCTGGTAAAATAGCAATTGGTAGCTATTGTTGGACTCAGGGATCTTACAATATAAAAGTTAACTAGGGTGTGTTTTACATTAAAAAATCATTAATTTACATTGTAAATACAATAATGAAAATTGAATATCTTACTGTTATAGGTGGTGAATGGCTATAATCTAAGGATTCTTGGACTAATGGGCCTTGACTCTGGGATATTTCAATGTATAGCTTCAAATCCAGCTGGGAATGTTCATGCAGAAGCCAGACTTCACATATCACAACAAGGTACTGAGTTCAATGAATGCGTGACCTTATTTTCCCAGTCTGTAATTATTCTTTTGGTCACATCTAAAATAATTAATTGACTTATAAGGCATTCCTGTGACGTTTTCACATTACTTGTCATAATTATGCAGCAGAGTGCATTAAACTGTTTTTATGTAAATAATTTAAATAAGCATTGAATGCATAGAATAAATTACATTGCACCTGTAACTACTGAATATCTCTAATTTGTAACTTTTAAAAAAGTTTTAAACTATATTCTTGAAGAACTCACAATGCTGTGAGCTCTTCAGTAATTTAGGATAAAACTCTTGGAGTGCAGAGAATGTTTTGATGATTACTGATTCACATCCATTATTTATGTGGTCTTGAGTTACATGCTCATCTGTCGGCACAAGTAACATGTGTCCATTGTACTAAGAAATTCTGAACCAATCTGTAACTTAAGTAGGGAAATGCCTGCATTAAACTAAAAATCATCATACATGATAAAATATATATTGCATGCCACAGTTATTCATAAACCCTGTAATCACTGGACAATTGAACTTTAACTTATGTGCCAACTTGAAAATAATTTAATCTTCATATGGTGAGTCATGACATCATTGTGATGTATATAACGCAATTGTTTTCTTTTGCTTTTGATTTAGCTAATCTGTTTTATGCCCGGTTATTGTTCACAACAGAGAATGTATTCAGTTTTTTTTTCTTGTTAGAGGGGAACCTTTTCAGTATTTCATTTGTTTGAGATGAAAATATAAAAATGTATATAAATGATTTTTTAAATAAATTATTAATAACTTAAGATATTGAAACGTAACAGAAAAATATGCCAAACTTCATGTTGATTCTTGTATTTAAAAAGCTTTATGTGATGTTTATGGGTGTTAATTTTGCATTTCTAGTTTGAACTTTCTAGAAAGGAATATTCCTATTGCTAGATCATTTCAGAAATTAATAATTTTCAAAATCCATTTTCATATCCCCATTAAAAGATTTTCTAAATATTTTTTCACATCTCATATTTTTCACCATTAGTTAAAGATATTATTCATTTTTCATGAGGTTGATAACTTAACAGTCCAAAATATTTATTTTGCATATCAATCAACTCTTTTGACACAAGCTGTGGATTACTTCACAAAATTAATATTATTTTTAATTTTCTGTAGTTATTACTCCTCTTGTCTTCCCCTCCTCCCCCCCAATGAAAATTGATGCATTGTAATATGAAAGAGTTATTCTAAATCACATTTAAGGTATGTCTGCTTTTTGAGTTTAGATAAATGGGGAAAGGCTCTCGGAATAAGTGCAAATAGGAGTTACCCACAGACCTTACTGTGTCTTGTCACTATCATTGTTTTGTCACTATCATTGTTTGGAGCAAATAACTAAAGTTTTACTGAATAGAACTGATCATGAGCAAATAAAAGCCTGAGAAACATCTATTGCTTGTTGGCACTGCCATTTTTGTGTTATTCATTTGGGTGATGTGGTTTATATTTACTATTTTTTTCTGAGTGCATTAACAAAACAATTTGGCTCATGATTGATAATAGTCCCAAGATGCATGTGTATTGTATTTAAATTGGAATGAAATATGGTATGGATATTGTGTACAAAAAAGTAAACTCTTAAAAAGGACCATTTAAGCCTGCACTACCTGTGCTTCAAATAACTATAAAGCTAGCCCTAGAAACCATTATAAATTAATATTTATTTCAAATGATTTGGCTAGCAAAATGCTTTTTTGTGTTTTATTTTAAAGAAATTTATTTATGACTTCATTTTTATAATAATTTTCAGCTTCTACAGTAAAACTTAAATTAACTGGTACGTACAGTAAATCATTTACTATGGCCATACTAAAGGCTTCCTTGCTATATTTACTAATGAATGATAGGTGACTCTGTTAGAATGAAAAAAACTGAAAAGAAGATGCTAATGTTTATTTATGTTACATATGTCACTTATAAAAATATAGACTTCATAAAAATTCAACGACTGTATTTACTCATGCAATTTTCCCAGATAATTTTTCTAAATTCGAGAGGGAAGGAAACATGCAAAAATAATTAATTTTCTTTATTATAATTTGAAAATATTATGTGGCCAAAAAAATTGCTCTCAAATAATGTTAGATATTGTTTAATGTTTTTTATGTGAATTAACTACAATAATAAATAACACACATCAGTGAATCAGTTTTTCTTTATTTTTCATCAGTTCACCAGTAATTAAGCATGTAAAGTAATTAACTCGTAAGGGGATGGTCATATTATGGTTAAATTTCAGAGTAAATAAGCCAAGGAAGTAATTACATTTCTAAAATAATCCCTCCTGTGTAATTTTAATAACTTTCATGGGAACATGTGTTAATCTGTAGTCAGAAGTCCTTTCATCCCAGTTTCTCTGATTTTCCAGCCAGATCTGTATCTCCATAAGCCAGTTAATTGAAGTTTTACTGTGATTTTTATAATTTGTTTGCTATTTGATTGTTAATGATGACGAATATGCATGTTTACTTCAATATATATTTTGAGTTAGCATGTTTTCTGTGCTAACATATTATTTTTGTTTTATTCAATACTCCCTTTTGTGTTTACAACTTTATGATTTATCCCTATCTTTGTCCATTTTTTCACTTTCTTTCCTTCACTGCTACATTTCCATCTCTTCTTCCTTTTGCCTTGCATAATAAAATCAAAACACTTCAACCCAAACCCTCTTAACATTCTACCATCCATGCTACCAAATGCACGTTCCTTAAATGTGTTTATTGATTCACATTGCATATTATTTCTTGATTCCACTCGCTTGTGGCTAATATATGCACAAATACTCATCACAAACTATCCTGTTGTTGCCCTAAACATTTTCAATGCCCAGATTCTAAGATGAAATACCCGCAACCCTCGACCCCTCGTTACCCTGCCGCTGCTGCGGCACATACCCTGCCCCCTGTCATTTCCTCCCATTTGCCGTCTCCCTCTACTGACGGCCAACCCACAACAGGAGAGTCTCAACCAACCAAAGATGTGCCTTCAATGCCCCGTGCTTTGGCTGCTGTGTACGTGGACAAGAGATTTGTGACCCTCAAATGGAAACCACCTACCAAAAGCAACAGTACAATATTCACATACTCAGTATTCTACCGCCAAGAGGGATCTGAAAGGTATTGTGAACAGGAAATTTAATTATTAACAACTTCACCTTATCACTGACTACCTTTTTTCTTTCCATTCCCCTTTTTTAGACCTCCCTCAATTAACCTGTAACAATCCTTCCCACAACCTGGGCAGGCCAGCCCTCTCTTCCTCCCTCCCCCCCTCTTCATAGACCCATATACACCCCCTTACCCCCTACCGTCACTACCTCCAACACTCACTCCCCCCCTCCTCCCTCTGCACACTCAAGTTTCCTCCAATCCTGCCTCCTCCAACTCCTCCCCCCACTCAATTTCCAAAACGGTTTACTATATATTCACTGTAATTTTCTAGTAAATTTAGTCCTGATGATGTTACATTGTAGTGAAACTTGTCAACTCAATAAATAACTTATATTTCTGTGGATTTTACAACATTTTTTTTCCGTAGCTTACATTGGAATTCCACAAAATATTGGCCACCACCACCTCTTTCATAACCTATTACTACCTCACAGTATGGTTTCGATACAGGCAAGGTTAGACTGCTGATAGCTGCCTGCTAGCTGGTAGCTGCAGATACCTGCCTGCTAATCCAAAGGTCGTGGGTTCAAGTCTCACTTCAGATGTGTTTTTAATTGTAAATGTAAAAATCATAAAGTTGTAAGTCATCTTAAATGGGCTATCTTTATCTTTTCCCATTGATTCTTATTATTAAATTGCAATTATTATATTTTATTTAGACTCTCATTTCAATAGGGTGGTAATCCAATATAGCCTGGAAACTAAAAGGACATGCTAATGTGGGCACACTTCTAAATCATGTCATAGGCAATATGCCTTAATATATTATCTCATAGTCAATCTTATATTGGTACATTTCGAATATAAAAGAATTTATATGTAAAAGAAAATAATTGTTATTCTCCTCTGAAATTTGGTTTTGTTCTAAGATAAATCTCTAAAAACTACCTTAATCTCAGATCTATGGATTCTTGAAAAAAAAATCCTTTGTTCATTAGTAATTGGAATGAAAAACATCAGATTGGGTTACCCTGGGGTTACCCTAAAATATGCTCAATGGCTAATTTTATTTTGTCATGGGTTCATGTCCCACCTAGGGCATGGTTCTTGTGTTTATCCAAATAAGTTTTTTCTATGATTTGAAGAGGTGTTAAATTACCACAGCTGTCAACACATCCTATAAACAAAAATATTACTACAAAAACATCAGATAGCCATGGGTGGAGCTTAGCTGTTGGGGCAGCTGATCTTTCCTGTTAGGGTGGTAAATCGTTTCCTTAATTCCTTGTTAAATAAATACCTTACACAAATACAAAATTGTTGAACTTAGTGTTATTTTGCTTCATCAAGTATTAAAAAAAATACTGGATTCATTTATTTCAGATACTATTTTGATCAAAATATCTTCTGTAACAAGGTTTCCTTTTGAACCTCATGGCTTGTCTAATTAAAATAACATTCATATTTCTCTTTGAACCCATAATTGTATTTTGCAAAAAACTCACACATATAAATAATTCTCTTTGTTTTTGAAAGATTCAGATTCATCAAGGCCTCAAATCATTTGCCATGTACAGCAAAAGTCACCTACAATTTTTTTTAGTATTCAGTTTTCTGGAACAAGCTTTTTGTGAGAGGAAGATATTTATGTTGAAACAGTTTCCTTTGGTTTTTTATAGATAACCCACTTTGCCATCGAAAATTTGTGACCTCCACTACATCCATAATTTTCCAGTTTTCCTGAAATATTTTTTCAGTTAGTGAATTTTCTTTTCTAATACAGGGAAATATTCTATATGGATGACAGAACTCAGCATCTTCCTTCACACTATATTCAATCCAAAGAAATTTCTTAAAATAAACAGGTGTGACTGCTCATTTTACATTTTTTAATTCTGAAAAAGGATATCTTATTTGTTATTATTAGGATTTTAAGAACACGTTATTCTTTTTGCTTCAGAAAGATGGTGGGGTAATGTCCTCTCTAAGGCACTCAAGAGTCAGTGGATTGTTGAAGGTTGTAATGGAGGGTAGAATGATGGGTAAGTGGGGTAGGAAGAGAATATGGATTTTGGACAGAATGATAGGGGGTAGGAAGTATGCAGATTTGAAGAGGAATTAAAGTTAGATGTTAGGCGGCTAACCTAAGCTAATGCTCATCAAAAACCTACCTTAACCAGTAGGTATTCATCATCAATGCCCTTCCCTAACTCCACCCATGCACCCATAGCTTTGAAATTTATTGACTTAACCTGATATGTCCGTTATATAGTGTGGAATCTTATCCAAGTATATGTGATTTTCTTTCTCCTTATTCACCAATACTTTTCGATCCTCAGAGAGCGAGTCGTGAACACAACTCGCTCCCGTCTTGAGGAAGTGAACGTGCCTGGACTGGTTCCCGGTCGGGAATACTGGTTCAGGGTTGTGGCACACAACCGGCATGGGGCTGGGGCACCATCGTCTCCCCTAAGAGTGAGGACACAGCCCGAAGCACACGTCCCTGGGCCTCCGACCAACCTTCGTGTCACTCCCACGTCAGCAACTTCCCTTCTCGTGATGTGGGAGCCCCCAACGTCACCACCCGCTCCACTCCCGCACCAGTATGAGCTGTATTACTCTGAGGTTAGTCTCGCACATGATGTGAGCACAGTCATTTATCCCGATTCAAGGTTTGAACAATCCTCAGTTTCTTGTCTCCTTGATATTCATTCAAACTATTGTAGTTCCCATTTATGGTTTGTCAGAAAGTTTGGTGTTTACATGATTTTCATACTTGTCATGAATGGTAGTAATTGATAATCAGTTTTTAAAATTTATTTATTTACTGTACAGGATCAGATTTTGTTGAAGATTGCAATGGGCAGTTTGCCGTGCCTTTTGCCATATACATCAACAAAACACTTTGTATCAAAGAATTACCAAATAACCACAAATATGCCGTATAACAATTTACATATGACCCAGAAACATTAATTAATGACAATTTTCTACTAACGAATTAATAGTAAATTTTTAAACCTAAACAATTATTTTTTTAAATCCACTTAAAATGGAATAACATTTGTTGCCCTAATAATCCTTGCCATGGGGCTATTATACAAATAATTTGTCCTAAAAAGTCTTCATAGAAGGTTTTCTTATGCAAACTTTAGGTTCATGAAAAGATATCATTTGCAATAACAGTGATGATTTTTAGATGTTTATTTAACATTTTATATAAAATTCAAATATTTGCTAGTATTCTCCTATAATTTAAAGTGCCTCACCGTAACAGATCAATTTCACACCTTTTTGTGTATAGTTTAGCAAAATATTGCAAACACATTTCAACTCTTTTTTCATGGCAGTCATGATAAGGACTCCTTATAATAGACCCATATTCTATTATTGTAGAAACAGAGTAAAAAAAAACAGCCTTAAAACAAAAATAATCTCCCACCTATCAATAAAGCCTAACATCTCAAGTTCTTTTTTAGCCGTTTTATCTTTGTGATTATTAAAATTTAAGTTCGAGTGTATTATCACCTGCGTCCTTCATTGATGATGCATCTACCAAGTTGATGCACTATAATTGTTGAAGCAGTATATTTTGTTCACATCAATAACCATTTACTTTTACTACATTTCCTTCTGGTGCTCTTTCAGTGATTTTATGTTCACCCGGTCATCTTTATTTCCTAAATTTCACATTTCTATACATAAAGCTTTGGTTTTTATATGCAGGAGGGCTCCCGTGATGAACATCATCTGCTAACTTCGGAACACAAATATGAGCTTCGAAACTTGAAAAAGTATTGGGAGTATATCATTTGGGTTGCAGCAGTAAGTCCTGAGGGTCCAGGTGCAGCATCAGAAGAGGCAAAGGCTAGAACCCTATCAGATTTACCTTCAGAAGCACCACAAAATGTGACAGTGGAGACTGTTTCATCAACGGTAATAATTATAAAAATATTTCAGTCTTTATTTGATTGTTTCTTATCCTTTTTGACTGCTTCCATAGTAGGGTGGATTTCTAAATTTTTCCTCATGGTGACAAATGGGATCCTATTGTTAGGACACTGAAATTTAATGAACTTACCCACCACTCTAATATAAACCATTAATATGTGGAGTATAATGGCCCATTAAGAGATCATATACTGTTACTTAATTTCTTAATTTTATTTCAATTTTTATATGTTTAATTTTACATCTATAGAGCATAATTGTGCGTTGGGAACCACCTTCCATGGAAGGACAGAATGGAGTTATCACTGGCTACAAGATACGCTACAGGCGCAAGGCAAAAAGGCGTGGGGAAACAGTTACCACTGCTGGAGACCAACGTTTATACGTACTCACTTCATTGGAAAAATCTTCTGAATATCAGGTATGCATTCCATCATTTAAAAGTTACCTGTGTTTTAAAATTAAATATTTTAATATTAATAAATTCAGAAAGTGCTTTCTGATGATGATGATATCATCTACTACAAATAACCTGATTACATTAATTTTATTTGTAAGTGACAGTGGGATGGTTTTCACTTTAAATAGTTGAAAACTAAATTAAAGAATGCACTCACTTGACTATTATGTTTGTTGTTTAATGTTATGAAATGCATTCTCTTTCCCATTTTGACCAACATGTGTTTTGTATTGCTGGATAGCCTTCAGTGTATTGAGCTACAACTACATTAACATTGCAGTGCTAGTATTAATTTTTCAATGTATGCAATATGACATGAAAATAGTTTTATTTTCATGTCATATTTAATCAAGGATTTAGTGCCAGTGTGTTGATCTATGAACCCTTAAGTTATTTTTGAAAAATACCACAGGGTCCATCAGGTCCATTTTTTTAAATTAAATTTTTTCCTATATTTTGTAGGGAAAGAAAATATAAATAAAATATTTTACTTACCCTGTAAGTTTTGGGGTGTAAATAAAAAAATAACACATTGATATTAATATATATTATATGCCTATATTTTCATGTGAAAACAAATGAAATTCTCCAAATATCCCAGTCATTTTTCACATGTAGCAGGTAATGAAGGCTGGTACTAAAAGGGTTAACAAAGGAAATTTTCTGGAAAAAAGCATTACTTGAATTGAAGTTTATAAATAATTCTTTTAGCAGTATTTCACTGTGAAATGAAATAATTTATAACCATGCACTGTTCTTTTAGATTCGCATGTGGGCACTGACAGTTAATGGCACTGGTCCTCCTACTGAATGGATATCTGCTGAGACTTATGAAAATGACCGTGAGGAAGTTCAAGTACCAGATCCTCCAAGCTCACTGAAAGGTAAGTCTACAGTCTACTACAAAGTTTAATAATTTTTATTTTATGGAACATGCTTAATTTGAAATAAAATGGTTGACCACATATTGGATGCTGGGAAATTCAGAATATCATGCATCTCATATAATTGGGATGGTAATAATATTGTTTCCACAAATATTTTGTTATATTAAAGTACAATGGTTGTATTGGAAAAGATATGCTGAGTGTAAGTCATGGTCAGGGAACATCTAAAGAGGCTGAGTTAGGTAAAAGAAAGTCATTTAAAAATAGAATGTTGGTGGGAAAGATTTATGTATTGATAAAGAGTGCAGGCACCTATAGTACTTCTTTATGGAGTTAATTGAAAATCTACCTTTAACAAGAAGATTAATAATAATATTCACTATAATTTCCATGTCTTCTTGATTTAAAGTAAATCCACCTCATCACATTTACATTTATCTTATTCATATATATCCAATCTGAAGTCTATACCTGTTTCCTCATCACATACTCCTTTATGTTTTCCATAGCAGCATGGATTTCTTTTTTGTTAGGGTATAGTTTCAGATCATCTATGCGAACTATTCTTATGCTAATTCTCAAGTAGGTAGACGTTTATTATTGAACTTGTGCATAATACGTATGTTTATTTACTTTTCACATTAGCTCGACCAATGGCCAATTCCATTTTGGTAACTTGGAATCCCCCACGTAACCCAGGCATAATGGTGAGAGGTTACACCATTGGATGGGGAAAAGGAATACCAGATGTTTACACCCAGCTGTTGGATGGAAAACAAAGAACTTACACTATTGAATCATTAGGTTAGTAAGGTTGACATATATAATTTACTCATTAATTAACTTCTACAGCGTCTACAAAAAAATATAATTCTGTTTTCAGAGGCCAATTCTGAGTATGTCATAAGTTTGCGAGCCTACAATGGAATGGGAGATGGCCGGCCCGTTTATGAAACTGTTAGAACTAGAGAGCCAGCTGTCCCAGAGCCTCAGAGCCAACCTCTTGTGCCACCGGTGGGGCTGCGTGCCATCATTCTTTCAGCCTCAACTGTGGTTTTATACTGGACAGATTCATCTTTACCAAAAAGTCAGGTATGGTAATGGCTCTCAGCTTCTCAGCTAATCACCTGAGTGACGATCTTCCAGTATGGAGAACAAACATTTTAAAATGTTAATTGGCATAATTATTAAGTTATTTGTGAAAATCAAAATTATGCCAAGAAGAACTAAATTTGATGGCAGAGCTTTTTTATCTTTTATTTCATGTGAAGATTATAATTTCATCAGAATAGCACAACCAACCAAAATTTAGATTCCTTCTTGGGGAAATTTTATAGTGATACATACTTATAGAATTACCTGTTAAAATCTGGAATTTTTCTTTCTTGCTATTTTATAGGTGACTGACAATCGCCATTATGTTGTTCGTTACACTTCATCTCATCACTCGCCCAGTCCACGATATAGGTACTTCAATGCCACTGATCTTAACTGTATGCTGGATGACTTGAAACCAAATACTCAGTATGAATTTACTGTAAAACTTGTGAAGGTAAGCTGGTTTAATGCATATTTCATTACTTTAACTGTAGTAAATATTTAATATTTTATTAGTATGGTGATTTGCTTCTATACAATTTTATCTTTTACAACTTCAGTACAGAGAACATTGCATTGAGCTTGCTCCTAGTTACCACAGGATATTTTAACATTTTCAATGCTGCCTGCAACACTGTCACACGTCAAGCTTGTTTCAACGGACTAGTAGTGACAGTATTTTGCTGTCAACTTTCCCACTTTTGAATGTTCTGGACCCATTTTGCTTGGGGAAAGAGCCTGTAATTGTAGCCAAGCAGTTGACATGTTATTAAATTCACCTTTTTTTGGCATGATATCTCTCATTTGTAACTCTCAAGATTTAATATCATAAGTATTAAAAATATTTGTTAACCTGCATACAAGAGTACATTATTATACACTAAAGTTTAAAACAATTTTATCTCAGTATTAATTTATGATGGAGTTTAACAGTGATCTCTGAATGCATTTTGATTTTTAAGACATGGTATAATTCTTTACTTCCTTTAAATGTGGTCTCACTTGATGAAATATTTTACTCAGCCCAACCATTTGTCTCTGTCATGGTGCCATGAATGAATTCTTCATCAGAAAATAACAAAAACATCTGCAGCTTTGAACAATCTTATTTCTAAGTCTTGTGTTCTGAAACCTACAAAAAGCTCAAAGCGATGATCTCCAAGGAACACAATGTTTACTCAAAGGAAAGAACTTATGGTGAAAATATCTTATGGGAAAGCTGTTGACCCATCTAGACATCTCACTAGTTGAATGGGCAGCTGTTTTCACAATGGTAAAAAAGGAAGAGAATGAGGAATTTGAAGCCAAAATTACATCACTCCCAGGTATTGAAGAAACTTAAATTGCAACTATAAAGCAAAGTTTATCTAAACTAAAATGAAATAGAAAATTGATTAGATTAAAATCACAATCTATGCCAAAATATTATTAAATTCAGCAGTTCAGAAAGTATTGTGGACCCAGAAAAGTGTAGAGGAGCAAGTACATTACTCTATTAACATTTCAGATGTCATGACATCAACACCCTTTGGAATCATCATCTTTTTTTTTAATAATTTGATTCATTGTGAGGGACCAATAATGAATCAACAGCTCTCTCCAAACATTTGCGATATCTCAACTTCTTATAATAGTAGTACCTTCATTTTTTTGTTAATCTGGGGTAGCTCAATGACAAAATGAATACTATCTAATTTCCACAAATATAAAAAAACTATGTCCAACCCCACCTAATGGACATATTTAACGTTTACTAGAAAAAAGTGGTCAAAAAGTACTATTTTTTAATATAAAAGTTAAAAGGGTCTCCAGTAATGAATCAACAGTTTATTAAAATCTAAGGCTAAGTTAGGCTTTGGCCTTTAAAATTGGGGCTGTGGACCCTTTTTCATTTATAACTTTTGTAGGGATAGAAAGTTAAATAAAGTTGAGCATTTTTGTCCTTGGTGGGATAAATAAATACAGGGTGCGACACTTAAATCCGGGCAAAATAAAATTTTTTTTTAATATCAAATTTATTCACACAAAATATAAATGAAACAGAAAATTCTTTTAAATAGAAATTGTGGCACCAATCAAGAGTAAAATTACTCAGTACTTCAGCTGCAATGACTGCCTCCATCCTCAGCCTGAAGCACTCGCACGCTCTCTTTAAAACAGCATTGTCCATATTTCTAAATGCTGCTTCGATAGCGTTGTGTAGGGATGCGACATTAGGGTGTCTCGTCTTGTTAGTAACC
>WURS02133534.1:0-22310 GCA_011762765.2 Rhinocypha anisoptera | reverse complement strand
TGGCGGACAATCTCTGCCAGCATACGTTCAATGAGTGACCGTGGCACATGTAGGTGGCGCTCGAGGATGGTAAGACTTTGGCGGTGAACGGTGCCTTTAGCACCAAAGACCACACCGTAGGCCAGTGTGCAAACTGATGGTGCGAAGGAAAGAGTGCTTGCATCGGCTGCAACTCGAATCTCGTTTCTGTATGGGCTATATTTTCTGATCTTCTCCTGGAAGGCAAGATCTAGACTTTGGGCGGTGAGCTCGTATGCAATGGTGATGTCTAAGGCAAATGCCCTCCGATCGGGTGTCCTCACGATGATGTCCGGTCGAAGTCCACAGGGGAGCCTGTGCTCGCGCCTCACATGGTGACCATTCCGTCCTAGAAAGTCCGCCAGTAATTTCACCAGAATGTTGTGGCGTCGCATAATGAGTGTGGTATTGCCGTGGCATCTCATCAACGTGTGTTGCAACGTGGCGTCGACACCTAAAGCGCAGCCTGTGCAGGTAGGTATCCTTCGGTGTTGTCTAGCTTTGTGATCGTCCGTGAGTGCTCGAAGTTGTACGAACCTGTAAAAATTCTGCCCTTCCAGAAAACCTGCACCAGATAGGTGACGGTTAAGATAGCGATTACCTCCTTCGGAGTAGGTTTCGTAGGCAGTGCTAATGTCCCTGATGTCGTTTTTGTGCCATTGTTGGGAAGTTTCCTGTGTGCAAAGAAAAGCGACACGGTTGAGTTCTTCTTTGTACCAATTCGACCGGACTAGCCATTGGATGTACCACGTTCGGCAGTTTTGGAGTCGGCTAAGTCTTTCCTTTGCCATTGCTGGTATCTCTCTTCGTAAGTCTGGAATGCCGAGCCCACCATTGCGTGTCGCTAGGTGTAGAAAGGAGTTGCAGGTGCTAGCCGGAAGTCGAGTCCAACAGCGTACTGTGTCTCGAATCATGCACGTCATTTCTTCCAGAATCTTGCCAGTTGCTTTCTCGTGTACCAGACGATGGTACACCGCGGGTAAGAGATGGAATCTAAGGAAATAAGTTTTCTGGTTCCCTCTCAGTACACCTCGGTGTAGGGTTCGGATAAGTTGGAGAAGATCTTGTGGTTTCATACGTGAGTTGCCGGTGATGTCAATATAAGCACCCAAGTACTTAAATGTTGCTTTTATTGAGATACCGATATTTGCTGCATGTGAAAATGATTTGGTCCAGTTAATCTTCAGGCCCAGTTTACCTAAAAACTCGTTTGTCACTGCAAGTAGGTTGTGAAGATCTTCACGAGAGTCAGCGCACAATACGAGATCGTCCGCGTAGGCAAGTGCCGATAGTTGTTGGTTTCCTAGTTTTACGCCGATAGAACAGTTATCTAAATGACGTAGAAGTTGGTCGATCACAAGGTTGAACAGGATGGGTGACAGCGGATCACCTTGTCTGACACCGCGGTTTAGCGGGATTGGTTGTGATTTGCGACCGGCGTGAAGCACCGTGGACGCGTTAGTGTAGATGTCGATAATGAAGGAAATACTGTCCTCTTCGAGACCATTGGCGCGACATGCTTCAATGAGGGTCGAGTGTGGAACAGAGTCGAATGCTTTGGCTAGGTCAATACTTGCTAGTGGAGTGTTGCGTGATGTCAAATAGCGAACCATGGTGATGGCTTGGTGAATTCCGTCCTCGTCAATGAAGCCACGTTGGCCTGGGTGTAAGTCTATCGCTTGGTAGATTCTTGTGGCTAACGCTGCGGCAAGGGCTCTGTATGCCAGTGGACTGACGCTTATCGGGCGGTGGTCAGCTGGTTGATCTGAGTCCGTCTTGGGGATCAAGGTTGTACGCGAACGGTGCCAAGAAAGAGGGATCTTGTTGAGTGCAAGACAACAGTTGACCAGAATTGTCCATTCAGCTAGTCGTGGTAGATGGTCGCTTGATGTTAGTCCATCAATTCCAGGAGCGGAGTGCGATTTGTCGCGGAAATATTTTTCTAGCTTCTCTTGACTTACGTAGTGCTTGAGTGATACCGAGCCATCTGGCTTGTTCTGGATCATTTCTGCTTCACAAACACCTCTTTCTGAGAAAAGGTCACCGAAGAATGTCTCAGCGTCCGAGATGTTCAGCCTAGAGTTAGTGTCGCCTTTCATAATTAGTGAGTAAAGTTTGTTCTTGCTTGTGTGCCATAAATACATATTTCGTTTGAATTGTTGCTCGAGGTTGTTGGAACGATTTCCGGTGTTACGCTTTCGTTTGCGTTTACGTCGAGACTTGGTGGTTTTGCAGATAGCAGTGAGATGATCAGTCATAGCGTTGAGTTGATTTGCACCTTGGAGAGTTTCAATCGCTAGTGCTTTGAAAGTCGAAAAAGGTAATTTGTTGATGTCGTCGATGAGATTTGGCAGAAGAGGTAGAAGAGGTTCTGCTGGTTCAGTTGATAACTCCAGAAGGTCTAAGTCTAAGGGTGCGATTACCGGTGCGCGGTTACAGCGGAACATATGAGCAGCAGCTTTCTTCAAGTTGCCTAGATTTTCACGTTGACAGTTGGGACAGGTTAGACTTATTCTTACATTATGAACTTCTTCCATGTGGTTGGTTAGGGCCTCACATGATTGAGGGTTGATGTTACACCGGGGACAGCTCCATTGGCTTGGTCGTCTTCCTTGATGTTTTGGTTTTGGATACATGGTCAAGACTCGGTAATGTTGGCATTGTAGAAGGTTAGCACAGTTCTGCAGGCATATCGCCTCTGCCTTGTAGTTGACCCGGTCGGTGGTAAGCAGGGTGGCGGCGGATTGGACCAGATTATCATTGAGACTTGGATCCATGATTGGATTGAGTTTGTTCCGCTTCCCATTCAGTTTGCTGGGCTATTCTTTTGTTAGCTCTAGTCCGAAACGGGCAGTTTCGGTCAAACGCATCATGGCCAATTCGTTGATAGTTCGCATCTGCGCAGTTGGAGCAGCGTGGCGGCAGTTGGGTAGATGGGCATTGCAGTTTCTTGTGGCCTTTTTCTGCACAATGAGCGCATCTGGTTTCGTTGGCTGCGTCATCTTTGAGAAGGCATTTTTCTGTAGAGTGGTACTTAAGACAGATTCCACACTGTGGTGCATTGTTACAAGGAAGAACGAGACAAGAGATGAAGTTACCAAAAGTAAGATACCTGCTAGCGATCAACTTATAGTAGACTTCTGTGGGCGTGACTGCAATGATATTTTTCGTGTGGCTGTTGTCAAAGGCACGCGAAGAAATTACTTTTGCTCCATTTCCAAGTTGCTTCTCGACCTCATCATCGGGAATAAAGAGAGGCACTCTTTTTACCCTTACCCGTGGTAAACACTTAGTTTCAATTGCTATGCTAAAGTCATTTGCAAGTTCAGCTTTGAGTTTTTCCGCATCTAGCTTGCTTTCAGTGACAACAACTACTGTGCCATTTGGAGTGATTCTGGTCAGGGATGGTATTACTGTGACCGGTAGATTGGGGCCACGATTGCCAAGTTTGTTGATTGTGTCCTTGGCATTTTCCGCTGTGATTTTGACCTTTGTGCCGACCGTTTTGGTCTTGGGTTTCTGAGGTAAGCGAGGTGGCCTTGGGTCTCTCACTATAATCTGCTTCGGAGCGGTTTGTTGCTGTGCTGGTTGGCCAGTTTGCGGTCGGGCATTAGATCCAGTCGAGGACGTTGCTTTAGATGCGTAGGTTGGGGTTGTTTGCATCGGTTGGACTGGTTGGGCAGCTGGTTGTTTGGTCAATGTGGCCACTGAACCGGATGTACTGGTTTGGCATGCCAAACGAGCTACAGTTTTTGTCAATGCCGAGATTGACTTTATCGCCAAACTTATCGTATCCCAGTCTGGCACTTTGTCCTGGATCATGGAGTTAAGACGTTCGATCACTGCTTCGAAGTCAAGAGCATCGTCATTGCCTGTGGAAGAAGTACACGGCAGAGGAGAGGAACTGCTGGGTAATTCGGGTACCTTTGATGGCCCGTTGGCCATGTAATCCGCGTTACTAGACACCCCGGGCAAGGCGTCATTGGCTGGCGCGGATGTGTTGGTAGTTGGTTCGGAGTCGGCGCTGTCATCCTGCAGGGGTGGCCAAGAATTGTCCTCCTTACCCACGTTTACCATGTTTGTTTGGCTAGGACTAGAGATCGGCAGCAGAGAGGATATATTTGGACTGGAATGTACCTTATTTTGCACGTTTGACTGAGGAGATGAGGGCTTGTTGGTTTGTGGCACGTGCTCACCACTGTTTAACTCGCCCTTCTTGTGTGGTTCCGATAAAGACAGAAGGTTGCTTTGTTTGCCAGAATTGAGACTTAGTTCCATGGAGATGGATCGAGGAGAGGGATGAGGTTGCTTGTTGTCCGTGGGAGACTTTTGGTTGGTCGTTTTTCCGGTGGAGACCACGGTGGGTTTGAACGGGCGCTGTGGCCCACTAACACTTGTGGACGACCCTTTGGAAGTGTTGTTGGAACGTTTACTCAGGTTGTTGATCAACTTGTTACACTCTTCAGTAGAGAATGAAGGAGGAACCTTAGAGCTGCGACTTGAGCGGTTGGTAATATTACTGTTGTTATTGGCTTGTTTGTTTACTTTAGAAGACATGCACTAGGTAGAAATAGTCTCGTCGTAGAAAACAATAAAGGTTGGGTCGATAGGTTGAGATCGGTGTCAGGCTGTGAAGCGACTGCAAACGACTGACCGACAGGGCAGGCGGGAGCAGACTCGGTATTGTATGTCGATGTGAATTGACAAAAAGGCTAGATGTCTAAATTCAAATTGCAATTGGAACTATTAGAATAATAATAACAATAATAATAATGTAAATAGTAGAACAATCATAATCATTATATTATAGAAAAAAATATATAAGAAAGATAGCAAGAAATGGATTAATGAATTGCCATTGTTATGTCCGTCTTCTGATTTTGCGAGTTAAGAATATGCTGAGCTTGACATTACATAAATACTTACAAAAAATTATTTTAAATTATAAAACAAAAACATCTAAATCTGACCCTTTAAGTTAAGCTTCTCAGCAGAGCTTTTTATATGCTCTTAAAGTAATTTATTGTGGTAAACAGATAAATGTACAATAGGTTAAATCTGAGAAAGGGAAAAAGTATAGTTAGGTAAAAAAGGGGTCACGAGTGGCAGAGGGTGAGTGTACAAAGAGGTCGATAGTGTGGCGGACAATCTCTGCCAGCATACGTTCAATGAGTGACCGTGGCACATGTAGGTGGCGCTCGAGGATGGTAAGACTGGCGGTGAACGGTGCCTTTAGCACCAAAGACCACACCGTAGGCCAGTGTGCAAACTGATGGTTCGAATGGAAGAGTGCTTGCATCGGCTGCAACTCGAATCTCGTTTCTGTATGGGCTATATTTTCTGATCTTCTCCTGGAAAGCAAGATCTAGACTTTGGGCGGTGAGCTCGTAGGCAATGGTGATGTCCAAGGCAAATGCCTTCCGATCGGGTGTCCTCACGATGATGTCCGGTCGAAGTCCACACGGGAGCCTGTGCTCGCGCCTCACATGGTGTCCATTCCGTTCTAGAAAGTCCGCCAGTAATTTCACCAGTATGTTGTGTCGTCGAGTAATGAGTGTGGTGTTGCCGTGGCATCTCATTAACGTGTGTTGCAACGTGGCGTCGACACCCAAAGATCTGCTTGTGTAGATAGGTATCGTTCTGTGTTGTCTAGCTTTGTGATCGTCCGTGAGTGCTCGAAGTTGCACGAACCTGTAAAAATTCTGCCCTTCCAGAAAACCTGCACCAGATAGGTGGCGGTTAAGATATCGATTACCTCCTTCGGAGTAAGTTTCGTAGGCAGTGCTAATGTCCCTGATGTCATCTTTGTGCCATTGTTGGAATGTTTCCTGTGTGCAAAGAAAAGCGACACGGCTGAGTTCTTCTTTGTACCAATTCGACCGGACTAGTCATTGGATGTACCACGTTCGACAGTTTTGGAGTCGGCTATGTTTATTGGTCAATAATTATTTTTTTAAACATGGTTTAAGTTATTTTCATTTGTAAAAATAAAATTCTGTTGGAAAAAATTTTTTTTGTTAGTCGTTTAATTTGTAAGTATATTCGTTATAAAAAATAGAATGATAATAACTTTTTGTTTTAAGATATTGTTACATTATGTGTTTAAAGTTGGAGATAAATATCCACTTTTTATTTTCAAAAAATTGCTTTAGTATTCTCAAATTTCTCAAAAAGTTAAATCAGTTTAATGAAATTTAATATAGAAAAAGTCAACTTATTTCCATATAATATAAATAATTCCATAATAATAAAATTAAATTTTTATCTTATTCTATATCAAACAAGCGGTTTAACAAATTTCACGTTATTTTGCTCACATTGCTGCAACAAGTTTAGCAAAATTAAAAACCTTTTTTACCCTGCTCAGAATAAAAATGATAAGAGCGAGAGCGCAGCTCTCCCTTCTTATAATTAAGGTTCAAATTCAGGAAACATCTAAACCATCACTTATTTCAACTTCAAAAAATACAATGCAAAAGTTTACTTCTCTTTAGAAAAAAAGAGAAATGAAAGAAGAGATGAGAGAAAAGCTAAAATTGCTGGCTCATCAACATAAAACCCTTTTGAGTCACTACTTCAAATCTAGAAGGTAAACTGATATGTCTTTTTGTCACATTTATTATCTAATATTAGTCAATCTATTTTTACTGTAAATTTGATTTTTGTTGAAAAGTATCATAAAACGCTAAAAATGAATTTGATTTTATATTAGTGTTGGAATTAATTTTCAAAGATCATGAAATTTTTTTCATGTTCCAAACAATTTGCGAAAACCAATTTTACCCTTTATGAACGCTATTCTTATTTTGCACTTATTAATATTGATTTTATGGAACTCGATAATTTCTTTTCTCTCATTCACTGATCCATTGCGTCTCAAACAAAGTTTGCCTTTGCGTAAACAAAAGTGCACTGTTATGTTGTTTTACACTAAAGAAAAAAACCGAAATGTATCCCTGAAACAAACTGATTGGTTAGAAAAGCAGTCACTACTTGCCACAGTCAACACTCAACGTTCACTACTCTACTTTTCATTTGGCATGGCGTGTTTTACTTTGTCGACTTAATTTTGTCAAGTTGAAGATAGATATTTGCTACCCAAGACCACAAAGTGCCATCTTGCATCAATGTTGCAGTGTGATTTGCTCCACACAAAAACTGAGTTACACCTTTCATCACCTTCACATTTTTAATAAGTTGTTTTTGATTGTTCTGACCTTGGAAATTTTGTTTCCATGTTCTAAACAATTTGCTGGAAACAATTTTCCCCAAGATAAACGCTATTTCTATTTTGCACGTTAATATTTGGAAATAATGATATTTTTCGACACCAGATGTTGCCCAAAATTCAAGTTAAAATAATCAATTTATGCATTTGAAAATAGAAATTCACTTGATTTATATATTATATATATAATATAATTGGTAAAAAACTTATCTAAATAATTACAAAACCACAACATTAATATGACACCTGTCAACAAAATTCGTAAAAAATAAATAATTATTACTTATGTTACCGTCAAAGTCCGACGGATCTGCATTTTGCGAAGTGCCTAGGCAAACAATAAAATTAAAATAAAACCCATTGGATTTTTTTCTAAGCAATTCGTGATTTGTTTAGGCGTTTTGCAATGTGCCAAATGCCAAATCGGCACAGTGTTTTTTCATTTTTTCAATTAAATTCTTTATTTTAAATTATTATAATTTAGTTTATTATGAGTAAGTTTGATCAAAATTGTATGGTAAATCACTTATTTTTACAGTTATAAAATGACAGCGAGAATTACATAAAACATTCGAAGCTATACATTTGCACTTTTTATGAATGCATAATTTGGTGCCATTGCATTTTAGAATACCTTGACCACTTGTCAATTTTGATTTTATCAAAGTCTGGAATTAGAACTAAAACCGTTGTTCTAACTTTGATTTTTCAATTTTTCAATTACTTGAATAAGTGATTCACTACACAATTTTGATAAAATTTACCCATAATAAACTAAATCTTAATAATTTAAATTAAAGAATTTAATTATAAAAAATTGGAAAAAACACTTTGCCAATATGGCATTCGGCACAGTGTGAAACGCTTAGACAAATTGCAAAGTGCCTAAGCAAAGTCCGACAAGTTTTAAAAAATAAAATAAAAATAAAACCCATCGGATTTTGCTTTAGCATTTCGCGAAGTGCAAACACATCGGACTTTGACGGTAACACATAGATTAATAAATATTTATTTTATAGAATAAAAACGTTTTACATTTTTAAGAATTATTTAAAAATTAAAAAAAATATACATGCGATAAAGTAAATATATTGACAAGTATTATAAAAATCAATAAATAAAAATTGAATTTTAAAGCAAATTAATTTTTAAAAATCAGTTATAATAGTTAAATAAAATCCAACAATGTAAAGTTGTAAAGCTGTAAAGTCATACATGGCTTTGTTTAAATTACATCAAAGTGCAGCTGTAAAATAACAAAATCAAATTATGAATTAAATTATGACTTAACCACTTAACCAGGTTTTTTGTTTGAGAACTTTCTCATACACTGATTTGTGTTGGTCTTGAAAGTAGCCGCAACACAAACCAGTGTACGAGAAAGTTATCAAACAAAAATACTGGTTAAGTTTAGAGTCATAGTTAAATAAAGTTTTGCATTAAAAAAATTACAAACTAAAAAGTCAATGTCACTTAAATTTAATTTCAATTCACATGTTTTTTGTGATTTAAATGAAAAACTAATCTATTCTTTACTTGTTTCTCAAACTATTATTTTTAAATATTAAGTCTCACCACTTAATTGTCTGGATTTCAGTGTTTAGCCGCTAATTATAATGCATAAATAACACATTTAATAGCAAAACTTAATAAAATCATTAAACATTCGATCTCGCTAAAGTTTTGTTTAGGTTTAGAATATTAGAAAATTATTCTTACCAAAATTTAGGTTAAACTTGGCATAACGTTTTTTTATTTTTAATTATATCACAAAACTAATTAAAATGCAAAATTTTTTCAAATGAATTGAATTGAGTGAGAATAAGGAGAGATCGAATTCAAGTTAAATAACCCTAAGAATTCGAAAAATTGTGCACTAAATTCAATTCGAATCGGTGATAAATTTGAATCAAAAAAACAAAAATTGAATTTGAATTAATAATGAATTGACAAAATTGACAAAACATTGAACATAGAACATAGAAAATCGCAACTATATTATACATTAATGTATAGAAGAAATCTAACCTCAGAAATCTTCCATGGTGAAATTCATACCACTCCTTGAGCAGACGATCACAAACCATTTCGTAGTTAGTCTTCCTAACTTGAGAATCCATCTCAAGCAAAGCAAGCAGAAAAGCTTTGCATTGAGAAGAATATCTCTGATTGATGGTTCGGCAACGTGATTTAAATTTCTGAAGATAGACTTGGTAGCTCCACGGCGTATTTGTGGTTTGATCCAAACAAATAGGATAGTATTTTTTCTTATTGCTGTGGCCAATGAGTTCGAGCAGTGGGTGATAGAAGTGAAGCATGTAGAACACTGTGGCTCCAGCCGACCACAAATCCGCTACTTGAGTTTGGTATTCTTGCACGTCACCATCAAATTGCTGTCCGAAATAATTTTGGAAAATATAGTTGCGAAACACCTGTGACAAAAAGCACCAATTTTAAACAAAATAAATTTTAATAAATTTTAAAAATTACATAATACAGTAGATTCAACTTTTTCTAAATTATTCTTTTTGTTGTTTTACATCTTTTATCAGTTTATGCAACTCACACTACTGTATTTTTGATAATAATTTAGAGTTTAGGTCATTCACTTTATTTTGTTAACTTTTAGAAAAATTTTAAAAATTATAAACTTAAGGAAAAAAATAACTCAAATTAAAATTTATTTCTTAAAATATTAGAATTTAAACAGCGTGTTTTAAAAAACGTAAACTAAAAAAATAATATAATTTGTATAAAACAAAGTTTATTATCTAGATGTTAAAAAAGGAAAATTGGTCTTCAAATTAATAAATTTTTCATAATTTATAATTTTTCATATTTGTATAAAAATTCTTTAAAAAGATGTTTAATAAATGTTTTTAATTCAATTTTTTTGAATTTTAAACTAGACTTACCTCAGGAGCCATTGTGTTTGGAGTTCCAAAATAATCCGTAGTTTTGGTCGTTTTAGTTGCAAAACCAAAATCAGCAAGTTTCAAAGTGACCTGAAAAATTTCAAAGTTAATTTTTCAATTGTTCGCAAATTAATTTTACGAAAACTCCTCAAATCTAGTCTTACCTTGCCTTCCCAGCCAGTTCCAGTGGGGAAAAGCACGCAGTTAGACTCCTTAATATCAAGATGAGCATAGCCAAACTTGCGAATGTGCTTGATTGCTCTCATCAAGTGAACGGTGAGTTTGACAGCGTAACACTCGGGTGGCTTGCCATGCGATTGCATGAAACGATCCAGCCCTCCACCGGGAGCATACTCCAACACTATGTACCGAAACAGATGACCTTCACGTGGAGAGGTTTCACCATCGCCAAAGTAGAACGAATCCACAAATGCCTCCTTCAAATTACGAGGTAAAATTAAACAATTTTGCAAAAAAATTATTAATCTAAACTTGTTTAACTTTTTGACTTCGAGAAAAGTTTACAAATAAAATTGCAGATATCTTTAAAACTTTTAAAATAAATTAAACGAAACTTTTAAACATGTTATTTTAAACATTTGGAGAATTTATACAGAATTTCATATTTTAAAATTACAAAAATTGATTTAAATACGCAAAAATTCGTTTGTGAATCACAATGGCAAGCGAGTCAGTATAGACTTTGCTTGTTGGCACGACATTCCCCCATTGTTTCCTATAGAAACTTATTTTTTCTTTCTTGTCTCATGAGTTGCTAAAAACTGACTGGAAATTAAAAATTCAAATTTTACAATAAATTCCCCAAGTTTCTAAAATAGCATGTTTAAGTTTTGTTTAATTTACTTTAAAAGTTTTAAAGATATAAACTTAACCAGCATTTTTGTTTGAGAACTTTCTCATACACTGATTTGTGTTACTGATCTTAATCCTTTCAAATCCAATGATTATCAGTAAAAGATAAATCTTATATCGTTAATTAAATGAACGTTCCCAAACAAAAATTCTGGTTAAGTTTAGACCCATACTAAAATATTTTTTAAAGTAAATATGGGATGAAAAACCAACTCGAGGTATTTACATAAATTTCTGAAAAGTTTTTTTTCAAAAAATTCTATAAAAGTAACGTTATTCTATAATTTTTTGTTTGAGTTGGTTTTTCCTTTAAGGCTTATTTAAAATAAATTATGATTACATTACCACCTTTGTCACCTTACCTTGTAACGAATAATGTTTTTCGATTTGAGTTGCTGAAGTTCTTCAAGCGCGTCTCTCTCATTTTGGTAAGAAATGCGAAGACGAAGCGAGATTTCAGGACGATTGTTGTCATTTCGCCCTCGAACCATTGAAGAGGATAAGATTTTGATTGCCCGAATTTTTCCCTTCTCATCGGTGCCTCGGTAAATCATGCCAGATCCACCAAAATCCAAACAAGCTTGGCGTAAATTATTTCCCTCAATTGAATATTTACAGGAATTCAATCCTTTCATTACGTTCTCCATGATAGCCTGCTCACCGTAATGGCTTTCAATAAACCAACTCACTTTTTCTAGCTGTAGTTAATAAATTGATAAAATTAAAATTATTTAGCATATTTGCATTAGGTTAAAAACCAATGTTGTAAATACTAATAACTGTTTAGTAAAGAATCATACCGAGTTTCAATAGAAAAATGTTCTCCAAAGAAAAGCTTGAAACCGATTTTTTATATTTAAAAAGTAAAGGTTTTAACGTTTAATTTATTAATTATGTACTTTTGCTCATTTTAAAACAAACAATTCAAGCTGCCATTGTTGGAGAAACATTGCAAAATTTGCATTGGCTTTATCATTATTCAAAATTTAAAATAGTATAAAATTTAACAATTTTAAGTGTTTTTAACCAAAAAACTTATCCAATTTATTAAAAATTTTATTATTTTATTTAATTCTTATTTTTCAAAACACATTTCAGAAAATTTCTATAATAAATTATGTCTGCTTTAGCTAAAAATTGATTTTTAGCTTTTACTCTGAAGCCACTTTTTTATGAAATTCCGGTATGGTGCTTTTATTATTATATTTTTACATTTAAATTAGTTTTTGTTATTTTTATAATATTTAATGTGAAAAACTTTTATATTTCAAAACTATTTTCATACAAAATTACTAAAAATTTTCAGAAATGACTAATCTGTTTTTAACAAATTGCAATTAGTAAACTCAGAGTACATTTAAAAGAGTCATGCCAATTTTAGCCTAAATTTTGGTAGGAAGAATTCTCTAATATTCTTTGTCATCCAAAAGTTCAGAATATGTAGAATCGAATATAAAAATTTGAAAGCTGCCAAATATTTATAACTATCCCGAATTTGATTCTAAAGTTTTGATTTTTACCAAAACAATAGCGTAGAAAACATTCAAAACAAAGGAGATTTGTCAAAAAACGAATTAGTTGTATTATAATTAAATTAGAATTATTTTTTACACTATTTTTTAAAAAAACTGAAACTTTAGAATCAAATTTGGAACATTTAAAAATATTTGGCAGTTTTCAAATTTTCATATCCGATTCTACATATTCTAAACTTTCGAATGATATAAAGAATATTCGAGAATATTTAGAGAATCTTCATACCAAAATTTAGGCTAAAAAACGTTGTTTTTCGGCATCACTTTTTATTAATCTAAACAAAATTAGATTTAATACTCTTCACTAACTAAATTAATTTGATAAATTTAAACTTTACATTCGATTACTACAAGTTTCTTTTCTTACTTAACGTTAATATTAAAAAAATTTAAACTTACATTAACATATGGTGGTGCTGAAAAAGTCATGATGAGTAGTGATAATATAAAAATGTGAGAAAATAGATGATAAATTGATGAGAAAAATTGATGAGAGTGGATGGTTAACAAAAAGGCAAATGGAGATTCACACTACACTAGCAGTTATTAAATACTGAGTTTTGTATTGTTTTTGGCTTCACTCATGAACAATGATCATATCTCACTGTGCCACTCACTTGCTAACTTCATTGTTACACAGTGGCACTGTGACACGTCAGTGATCAATTTGAACTTGAATTCAAATGTAAACTGCTATTGTCAAATGCCAATATTACCGCTTAATTTGAGTTGCCTTTTTTGCAGTTTTTGAGCAAACAAAAAAGGCAGATTTTAGCTAAATTTACTGTTGTGTATGACTCACCGGTCAAAACAATCGGCTCCTGTGTATTTATCTCATTGATGACAATAAAACACAATCTATTTGGAGTCACACAAGTTTATTGAAATAAACGATACAATTGGGTCTGTAGCAAATTGAGACTTTAGGAAATAATAAGAAATTTTTATCAAATATAATTTAAAACATAAATCAGTAAAAACAAATGATAAAAGGTTTAATTGTTTTATGTAAATAACAGTGGTTAGGTTATGTTAAGTGGGATTTGTAGAAAGATTATTTAAGCAAACATTAATAATCTTCAAGGAAGTATCTAGAACTTTGGAACAGAGGTTATTAATTTGCGTGTTAGAGATTAGAAAAGTCTTTGGTAGAAGTTGTATTGAACTAAAATTTATGGAACCACGGGAACCAATCGCAAGATTTCTAAGGAGTAATTTTAAAAAAATTATATTCTGTTTGCCATGCCAATACTTGATGTAGCGACAATACCAACCATATTTGGTGCTTTTTCTCAATGAGGTTCGGTGCAGTGAAGACTCAAAGGATTGGTATGGGTATGTAAGGTCAATACAGAAGCCTATATCCTCATACACAAGAATCAAGTCGGATTTTATAGAAGAGTATCTAGTCGGGAAAGTTGGCTTTTGAAAAAAAGAGAGTACTTTGTCGTTTGAGATAGTAAATCAAGGTCATCATAATCTGATTATTATGAAAGAGGTTGGTCACCCTAGGACAGTCTAGGTTAGTTTAACGCGTAAGACTGGGATATAATGTCTTGACACATCGAGCATTGCTGTGGTGCGGTCGGGTCCATGTAGATTAATTGACCGAGTTTGATGCTGTTTTAGAAGAATTTGAAAAAAATTCTGGATATTAAAAAATTATATTTACCGAAATGTTCACTACGAGGGCTATCGACTGCACTGTTAAAAATACTGTTTGGTTATAACCTGACATTGAGCACGTTTCTGGCTATAACTTGACAAGTCTTTGTCATAGACTTTCAATGTAAAAATGTATGTTTATAAGCGAACATTTAAGAAAATCAACGCTTATAAGCTGACTTTTTTGAAATTTTAGGATTATAAGCCGACTTTTTTTAAATTGTCACTTTATAAGCTGGTATTTTTAAAATTGTACGGTTGTAACCAGAAAGTATTTTTAACGATATGACAGAACAATGTAAACAATGAGAAGAAAACGCATCAACCTTTTCTCACTCAAAGTGACCACAACTGTCAACTAGATGGCGCAACATTCACTTAAGTGCAAATTTTGAATAAAATAAAATCTAAATTAAAGAAATCTTGACTATAACTTGAGAAACAATATTGAGCATAAATAGATAGAGACTATTAGAAATTAGTGATACTCTTAAAATTACCACCGTTGTTTCAAGTTAACTAATTTTAAGATATACTGTTAATACATTGGCTTTGTCAATCAAAAGTAGTCACTATAGACAATGATGGGAGTGAGTGGCAATGATCATTTTCTTGTAATTTATGACCAAACCTAATAACTTTGATTTCTTAGAGCTAAAACATTATTAATTTTGGTAATGTTCGATATAAATTTTTCACTTATTGTGATTAGTTCATTTGTCATGATTATTTGCAATAAGTAAAGTTCAACAACTTACCATCGGTACTTCAAGCCTAGGAACTTCTAGTAGTAATGCTTAAGACATTGTTCGGATCAATCATAAGTAATCATCATAGTCAATGATAATTAATAGAGGTAAATAATTATGATTATTTTTTGTAATAAATGACCAAACCAGATAATTTGTAGTACTAAAACATTGAAAATTTGATATTTGATTAGATGGTTTCATCTAGTGTGATAAGTTTATCTAGGATTATCATCGATAGTCATGAGTTAACTTTTAATAATATTATTTATTTTTTTCAAATTCATTACTTATAATGGTAATTTGATATTAATTATGTGTATATATTACGTTTAAATGCTGGTTATATAGAACTTTTTTAAAAATAAATGTTCAAGTGGCGCAAATGTACTAATTTGTTTTACTGTTTGTTTTAACAATTTCTAATGTTTTAAAACCGTAATTTTTAATAAATTTATTTTTTACAATAATCTTAAATACTTTCAAACGGAATCTTAAAATAATTATTTTTATTATATTTTAGTTAAATTGACTAACAAGTTAAAAAAATTTCCCGCGTATTATACAAACAGATGCAATGTGGCTCCAGTTTGTAGCCACCAGTTTGAAAGTTATTTTAAGATTTGTTTACATGACAGTGTCTGCGTTTTGCCTCTCGGAATCGATCCCTCTAGGTTTGCTTCTTTGATCACTTTGACTTCGAATTTATTGTACTCTTGCCAACTTTTCGATTTGTACACTCTCTTTCTCTCCCTCCCTCCCTCTCTTTCTTTCTCTCTCCTTTTCTCTCTCTCTCTCTCTCTCTCTTTCACTCACTCTCTCTTTCACTCTCTCTCTCTCTTCACTCTCTTTTTTCTCTCTCTCACTTTCTCTCTCTCTCTTTCTTATTCTCTCCCTCTCCCTCTCTCTCTCTCTCTTTCTCTCTATTGCCGTCTTATTCTTATTCTCTTCCCAAACACACACTCTATCACACACTCTTTTGATCAACCTAATTCTTTCCATCTCTTCCACTGCTTTTTGATACAAACTCAGTCTTTTTTGACCACCGAGTCTTTTTTGTTTTGCAACATTTAAAGTATATATAGTAGTTTAATTGTATTAAAAACGACTTAATTGTTAGTTTTATTTCAAAGATTCCTTTACGATTAGTGTCTGATTTGTCTGCAATCACCAACTGCAAACTTTTAACAATGAAGTTGATCTTGCTAATCCTGTCGATGCTGGTTTTTGCCATTGGTCAAGTTGATCAAGGAAACAATGAATCGGTCACTTCTTCTTCGATCACTAACAACGAAGCTTTTCCGGAAGATGCAGAGAACGACACTCTGACTACTATGACCTACTCAACCACCACTGCTCCGAAAACCATGAGCAAATCTGCTCATGAAATTGATTTCTTTCCCTTCTGGTTTCTACTTGGTTGGATTATTGCGTTGATCTTGTTGTATCGATATACTGGCCAAACTGTTGCATTGATTTTGAACTGTATTGGAAATATCAACCAATCACTGTCTAACCGTTCTTCGAACACTGCAACTGGTGAAGAAATTAATTTGTCTATCATGAATCCGGTCAATCAGTAAACAATTAAACACAATTGTACTGCAAAGAATTTAATTTGTTTGTTATTTGATCTTATTCAATATAAAGTAAACAACAATTTGCAAAAGCGCCTTTTTAAAATGTAATCAATTTATTTAAACACCGTTTAATTTGTTTTATAATATATTCTTTCAAAAATATAAATTATTTAATTTTCAAAAAATGTATTTCAGAAGTACAAAAACAAAAATTAATTTTTAATATTTTTTAATGCACTTTTTAATAATTTGCAAATTGATTACTATTTCAACATTTTAATAGACTGGTTTAAATTTTTTTACATACAGCACAATTTAAAAGGATTTATGAACTTAATTGTGCATTTAATGTCAATTGTTTTAATTTTGTTTGTTTTGCTTTATAACCTATGATGATGTATTGCTTTAAATATCAATAAAACAGAAAACAATTAAATTGGTTTATTCAAGGTAGGGCATATTAATTTGGTTTTACAGTAAAATGACAATTACCACAATAAAATTTAGTTTTAAGAATTAATTATTCTTTATTCAGTCAATTAAATAATATATTGAATTTGCGTTTAATAAAGTGTATTTGATTTTTTCTTTTTTTCAAAACTTATATAAAAAAGATAAATGTTCTGATAAATATAAGTTGTGACATTATTTAATTTAATTAAGTGTTAAGTTTAATTGATTGTATAATTTGAGTTGAAATTTAATTATGTGAGAAAGAAATAGAACGTACGCACTCATATTTATATTTAAAAATAAAAAGAGAGCCAGCAATTTTTATTTAATCACTCATTCTTTTTTCTAATTTCTTTTTTCTTACAATTCTAAAATGTTTGTTTTACACTATCTGTATGATAAAACTTGGAATCTGGTAGATGTAGTGAAGACTGGGCAGTAAATCAATTTGCATCAATTGCAGTGCTAGAGCTAGAGTCAACCATCTGGGCTAATTTCATAATATAGCAGAGTATGAGAGGGAGAGTGAGAGAGAGAGAGAGAGAGAGAAAGAGAGAGAGAGAGAGAAACAGAGAGAGAGAGAGAGATAGACAGAGAGAAAGAAAGAGAGAGAGACAGAGACAGAGAGAGAGAGAGAGAGAGAGAGAATATAAGAGAAAAGGGGAAAGAGAGATTGGGGGAGGAGAAAAATCTCTCACGTGTGATCCCCCCACAATGAAGAAGAACGACTTTGGAGACATTTCAGTGAACGTCTGGTTCTCGACTGGTGCTCAAGTCCCTCTCTCTCTCTCCCTCTTCCACTCACAAACTGTCCCTTGACTCAACTTGTGTTAGTTTGAGTATTTAAAGACATTCAAGTCACCACTTCTTGACACTGGATTGGCTTGATCACTTCTTCTTGGTTTTCTCGAAGGTTATTTAGGTAAGTGATTTTTGATCAAACAATCCTGGTAAGCTATCACGTTGCTTAACATTTCCCCAAATGACTTTTCCTTTGTGCGGCATATTTTAACTTTATATTATTTTTCATAAATTTGAATTTTTACTGCTAATGATCATTTGGGTGGTTTTAACGAGTGACAAAACGGCATCTCAGTGTGTGACTTATTTAATTAAAAAGTTGCTTTCACGTTAAAATTATTTTAATAAAAATATTTATCACGCAAAATCACGGGAAATGTCACGTGAAAAAAAGTAGTGTGAAAAATTTCGAACAACCGAGTCATCAGTATATAAATGTTTACAATAAAACAAATTTTGGTTATTTATATACTATTTTGTTCTTCATTTTTATTTTTGTGCATTTATGCATAAGTTAGAGTAAATTCATAAATGATTTCACAAACAAATTGGCCCGGAGAATGATAGAAAATTCTAAAATGAGATAGAAATGAATAATTATATACTGTAAAAAAATAAAAAGCAATTTGCGAGTTCTACATAGAAAACGTCCTATATGAGTTGACCTAACTCTTGGATACATAGTGAGTCAACGTTTGAGACGATTGATACATTTGTGGATTTATCGCGCCAGCCTGACGCCGGGCGCAAGTGAGTAAGGTACATGCGCATTGGGGAGATAGGCCAATCTCCTTGTGCCAAAGGTTATCCGGGACCTAGTTACAGAGGTCATTTAAATTTTATTTACTTAAGCTTATTAAAAATTAGTTATTATTACTTTATAAACATTTACATAAACTCGGAGAAGGCCCGGAGTGACTCGGCGAGCGCGGGAGAGAAATTTATGTTATGACCCGTCACCGCGCTCCGTACTCTCCCAACACTGTTGAGTAATCACGTAAAAGGTTTAAATGGGCAAGCTATGACGTTTGTTGCATTCATCAGACAGTGGGTGCACTCATCAAAAGGTCCAGTGACTGTGGTCATCTTTTTTGGAGCCCAGATTTACCAACCAAGATAGAAGTTTGACTCGCCCAGCGCCAAACCCAAACTCAAATGACATCCGCGCAAACCAGTGCCAAAAACTGAAGTCAATCCGTTATAATTATTTAGCAAACATTTGCATAGCATTAAAGTGAGAGAATGAAATTTATAAGTAATCACGTGGACAGTTTAAATGACCAAACTATTCCGTTTGTTACTTACTGTGAGGCACGCATTTTAAAAAACTCGGCGGTTGTGGTGAGCCTAGTGCCGAGCTTAAATTTATGAGCCCAAATGCAAACTTGACTAGCTTAGAGAGAGAGAAAGAGAGAGAGAGAGAAAGAGACTCATAAGCGGGTTTTCCCGAGTAGCATCCCGCAAAACAATTGCACGATCAGTAAGCATCAGACTAAATTTTTTAAAATTAAACATCGAGAGAGAGAAACAGAAAGAGAGAAAAGGGAGAGGGAAAAATAAACGAAGAAACAGAGAAAGCAAGAGAAAGAGAGACAGAGAAAAATAGAGAAAAATAAAAACACACACAGAAAGAGAGAGGAAGAACAAAAATTATTTAAAGTAATATGCTGCTGAAAGTTAATATAATTGTTTAATGAAAAATTTATTAAGCAAACTATGACCTATGTCACGTACATTGAATTGAGGGTTTCACGTTCCCTCATAAAACTTAGTGACAGAGGTCGTTTGGTGAAAAGATTTACGGACTAGCTTGACATGTTTGGAGTTAGCCTTGAAAGCGGGCTTTCCCGGATGACATTCTACCAAAAGCCTTGCAAAAAACGTTAAAGCTAGTTTATTATAATAACTTAACCAATAGAGAATTTGTGTAGAATTAGACAGAGATGACTCATCTCAGATGAGGTAAATTTATAAAATGCAAACACGTGAAAAATTCAATGAGCTAAATATAATCTTTGTTACGCATATTGAACTGTGTGTTATCTTTTGCACACTACTAAAGCGGAATTTCTGTCATATTAAATCAAAATCGACGTGAGTTTTCTTTTATGGCAATGACTTTAAATTATTTTTATTGTTGAAGTGCTCAGCACTAGCGGTCATGTTAGAGTTTTCTTGGTATGAAAGAAACAGAAATGATTATCTGTTAATTTTGAGTAATTTAAAATTCTCATCGGATAAAAAATAATTAAATCTTTTTGCCACTAGAAGAAAGTTGTTCCTATTTTCCTTAAATGACAAAATTTTAATTTTAAATCATGCAAAGTCTAGTGATTTGCAAACAAAAAAAAGATAAATTTGCAAGAGCGCAACTCGAACGCCTGCTTTCTCGAGTGACATTTCACAAAACCATTACGACGCTTCTCGCAATTTACGTTATGTTAAGCCTTAACATACAATGGCTTAGAATTAAGCATAAAAAGAGAGGGAAGACGATTGGCAAAGAGATAAGAAGATTTATATAAAGTATGCACGTGATAAGTTTAATGGGATAGTTATATATCAAAAAGCAATTGGTTGTCATCAGCGATGCGTGATGGGACGCATTTTGGCAATTTAACCCTTCCGGTAGTAAAAATTATCTCACGAACGGCAATAACGCGTCAAATGATTGTAAATCTTATTAGACAGGATAATTATCTGGAGTTGCGGTTCGAGTACTTGGGAACGATCAAACGTGCATTCGTTCTAAGCTGGTAAACGCGCTAAGAGATTTTAATTAAATTAATTTTAAATTGTTTAGGCACACATTCTTTTCTCTCTCTCTCTCTCTCTCTCTACAGGTTCTTAGAAGGGCAAATTTTTATTATTATCTCAATAACTAGTGGACTGTGTCAGTTTATTTTGACCTTGTTGAGCAAAGCCACAACTCACGATTAGAGATATCAAACTATCTAAGCTCCCACACACTCTTATTCACTTACTCACTTACTCACTTACTCACTTACTCACTTACTCACTTACTCACTCACTCACTCACTCACTCACTCACTCACTCAAAATCACACACACATACATACACAAGATTCTTACACTTACATGCACAAAACCCTTACTCTCTCTCTCACACATACATTTATTTACTCACTCAGAGATTCAATCCCTGACTTCAACACATACTCACTTTTTTTCTTACTAAAACTTGAACAATAATCTTTAATTTTTTCAATCCCAAGAATTACAAAGAAAAGATGAGTCTTATATCGCTAATTATATGACCGGAACACATACGTCTCGATATGGGATAGCCCCTTTGGGTTATCGTTATCAAAAGGTAAAATAGGCTAAAATGTGTCAATTAACATAAAAAATATTCAAAAGATTATTTAATCAAAAAAACAATTTAAAAATACAAAACAAAACTTAATATGAAACTTACCATAATTGACAATACAAAACCAATAAATGCATTGATTCCTTGTTCAAAGCATGAAATAAAAATAATTTAGAATGTATACTTTTGAGTAGATTTTAAAACATTAAATATAATCACAAATACATTGATTTACTAAGGAAGATTATGTGCAAAAAGAGAAAAAAATAAAACAATGAAATATATGATCCTAATTCAAATAAAGGAAAAGTAAATAATAGCTTTTAAGCCAATCGCAAATAACTAAAAAACTAAAAAACAAAAAAAGTCATAGCTTGATTGGCCAAGTTTGCTTAGAGAAAACAACTCGCGAGTGAAAAACAAAATCAAAATGATGCTGATAAGTTAGAACTGAAAAAGATTCTGGTTTATATATTAGTAGAATCCCCATTAGACCACTTTCATTTGATCACTCGTTCTTTTCTATCCACTAACTCATCAACTCTATTTTCCCTCTCAGTATCATCTTTTTATTCTCTTCTTCATTCACTTATTTTTTTTCCTTACTTCTCGTTTTTTCTCTCTTTCTCTCGTTCTCAATGGCCAATTAATTCACCCCGATCTCATAATTCATCGAGATTACTTGACATAGCCTCGCAACAACTCATAACTTTTGACTCATTCACATCTTGAACTAAGTTAGTTTACTCTTTCCTTTTTTATCTTTTTCCATCTATTACCCAGAGGTCTCTCTATCTATTTATCTATTTCTTTAGTTATATCATATTTACTATTTTTCACGTTCCTCTCTTAGTGATTAATCAAATAGACTCAATCACCACAATTGCTCATGAGTTTTGACATTTGTTTTGACTTTGTCTTTTTGTCATATATAAATCATTATTTTTTCCTTTCTTACTTTCACTTAATTCTACCATTCTCTTTTGTTTTATATAATACTTTTACTTATTTAGATAATTATTTTATTAATTCTCATAATTTCTAATTATTTCTAACAAAATATGTCTTTTAAAATTGAGGTTTATTTAATTATTTTTAATTAACTATATAAAATAAATTAATGTTTAATATTTACAAGAGGGCCGGCGCTAAAGCGCCG